>JAUTBZ010153546.1:0-11513 GCA_032361785.1 Lepetodrilus galriftensis
ATTTATCTCTACGACACATTTTAAATAACCTACATATTTAGAATGGTTTAATTTTCATTAAGCTTACTATGTTAGTATCTTTGTGAAAAAATAATTAACCAAAAGGGAATATAAATACATATGAGAATAAATACTCAAAAAACCTTATCGGTCTTAATACTAGCTGCAGCCATCATGCTACCTGGTTGTGGAAATGATATAACAGACAAACAGCCTCATGACACTTCTAAACAAAAACATCTCAGAGCAGAAAAAAAAGATTGGACTTGGGAGGTGAGCCTACAAGCTTCTCTGTCCAATGGCAGCTATATCATGACACCTCAGTTTTGGGAAGGAGTTCCAGACGAAGTGGTCAATCTACAATACTTCATAGACATCGATAGAAATGTAAATACAGGCTATTCTGCCTCTGGTTCTTGGGAAATCAAGGGCGCTGATTATTTGATCGAAAATGGTCAACTTTACAAATCTAAGTCTCATAAAAATTGGAGTTGGGAACACATCGGTGCATTTAACCAATATAGTTTTAAAAACAAAAGAGGCGTAGGTTCTTATGATACGGCAACGATTGCAACAAACGATCAAAAGATTATCAACCTCTTTAATACAGGTGTTGCTTTCAAGATGATGATGGAACCGTATGATAGCAAGTGGGTAGGTGCATACAACACTATCGTAGGTGTAGATGCAGAACTTGGCGGTGTCGTATCACCTCCACCCGTACCACCAAACAATCAAGGGAAAAAAGTAGCTAAGCCTGACAACAATCAAATCTATTTTGGTGCTTATACGAACTTCGGTCATGGCGAAAACCAAGTCACTAGCCGTAAGATTCATGCTTTTGAAGATAAAGCACAAAAAAATGTCTCTTGGGTCTGCTTTACAAACAACTGGAAAAATGGTCTAACCTATCCAAAAGATAAAATACACTTGGTTCAAAACTTAGGGAAAATCCCTTTTGTGCGCTTTCTACCTGCAAGTGAAGAAGATGAGGGAGCTCGCCACAATTTATTACAAAATATCATCGATGGAAACTATGATGATGGGCTTAAAGAGTGGGCAAAAGATGCCAAAGATGACGGCACTCCAATCATGATGGACTTTGGCGTGGAGATGACAGGATTCTGGATGCCATGGTCAGGTAAGTGGCAAGGTGGTGGAGAAACATCCAACTATGGTGACTCAAACTACCCTGATGGACCTGAGCGGTTTCGTGATGCTTACCGTCATATCATCGACATTTTTAGAGCCCAAGGTGCTAAAAATATCACATGGTTTTTCCATCCAGATATCCAACGTATGCCAGACGTAGAATGGAACAGTGCCAAGTATTACTATCCGGGGGATGATTATATCGACTGGATTGGTGTCAGTATCTATGGTGCGCAATTTAAAAATGAAAAATGGAAAACTTTTTCAATCTCGCTAGAAGAGCAGTACCAGTGGATTGAAGAGATCAGCGATACAAAACCTGTGGCTGTCTTAGAGATAGGCGTTGCCGATAAACGCGAAGATGGAGACAAAGCCACTTGGTACAAAGATACATTTGCCGATATTTTAGCACATTCTTACCTAAAATTTTCTGCTTTTGTCTACTGGGATGAACGCTGGGAAAATGAAGATGGATCTATCACCAACCTCAAGATAGATTCATCAAAAGAAGCGCTCAAAGCATTTCAAGAAGGAATTTCTGATTCGAGATTTGTCTCTACAACACATTTTAAATAACCTGTATATTTAAAACGGTTTAATTTGTATTAAGATAACTATGTTAGTATCTTTGTGAAAAAATAATTAACTATGTAAAGGATTTAAATACCATGAGAATAAGCACTAAAAAAGCGCTATATGGTTTAACACTAGCCACAGCAATCATGCTGTCTGGTTGTGGAAATGATATCACAGACAAGCAGCCCCACGATACTTCTAAACAAAAACACCTTAGAGCCGAAAAAAAGGATTGGACTTGGGAAGTAAGCTTACAAGCCTCTTTATCCAATGGTAACTATGTCATGACTCCCCAATTTTGGGAAGGTGTTCCAGATGAAGTGGTTAACATGCAGTACTTCATAGATATCGATAGAAGTACAGATACTGGTTTTTCCGCATCTGGTTCTTGGGAAATAAAAGGTGCTGATTATTTGATAGAGAATGGTCAACTTTACAAATCTCAGTCTCGTAGCAGCTGGAGTTGGAAACATATCGGTGCATTTAACCAATATAGTTTTAAAAATAAAAGAGGCGTAGGCTCTTATGATACAGCAACGATTGCAACAAACGATCAAAAAATCATCAAGATCTTTAACACAGGTGTCGCTTTCAAGATGATGATGGAACCTTATGATAGTAAGTGGGTAGGTGCCTACAACACGATAGTAGGCGTTGACGCTGAACTTGGTGGAGTAGTATCACCTCCCGTGCCTCCAAAACCACCAAAACCAAACAATCGCGGGAAAAAAGTAGCCAAGCCTGACAACAATCAAATCTACTTTGGTGCTTATGCGAATTTCGGTCATGGAGAAAACCAAGTCACTAGCCGTAAGATTCATGCTTTTGAAAATAAAGCACAAAAAAATGTCTCTTGGGTTTGTTTTACAAACAACTGGAAAAATGGGCTAAACTACCCAAAAGATAAGATTCACTTGATTCAAAACTTAGGTAAAATCCCTTTTGTGCGCTTTTTACCTGCAAGCGAAGAAGATAAGGGCGCTCGTCACAACCTATTGCAAAATATCATCGATGGAAACTATGATAATGGACTTAAAGAGTGGGCAAAAGATGCCAAAAATGATGGCACTCCAATCATGATGGACTTTGGCGTAGAGATGACAGGATTTTGGATGCCATGGTCTGGAAAATGGCAAGGTGGTGGAGAGACATCCAACTATGGTGACTCAAACTACCCTGATGGACCAGAGCGATTTCGTGATGCGTATCGTCATATCATCGACATTTTTAGAGCCCAAGGTGCTAAAAATATTACATGGTTTTTCCACCCAGATATCCAGCGTCTACCAGACGAAGAGTGGAACAGCGCCAAGTACTACTACCCAGGTGATGATTATATCGACTGGATTGGGATTAGTATCTATGGTGCAATGTTTGAAGATGAGAGTTGGAGAACATTTTCAGACTCGCTCAAAGAACAAGCACGCTGGATTCAAGAAATCACAAACAACAAGCCTATCGCTATCTTAGAAACAGGTGTCAATGACTTTAGAAATGATGGAGACAAAGCACAGTGGTTCAAAGAAGCCTTTGCCGATATCATAGCACAACGATATCTTAAGTTCTCCGCTTACGTTTACTGGAACGAGAGCTGGACCAATGAAGATGGTACAGAAACCAACCTAAACATCGACTCATCAAGAGAGAGCCTCCGCGCATTTAGAAGAGGTATCTCAAACTCACGATTTATCTCTAAAACAACTTTTACACAATAACGGGAGATATATGCACCTTAGCTTAGCACTGTTGGTGCTCTCACTGCTTCTTGGGAGTAACAACAACCAAGAAGAAATCACCCTTCCCTCAAGTCCTCCGAGCGCATTTAAAAAGCTGACCACCCCTAGTGAAGACACTCTTTATATCGGTGCTTTTGCCAACTATGGTCACCAAGAAAATGAAATCTCACAAGAACGCATTGAAGCTTTTGAAACCTTAGTCGATAAACGCATTGCATGGGCATATATCACGAACACTTGGGATAAAGGCATCCATTATCCACACAAAAATATTCAAACTATTTTGGACAATGAACAAGTCCCTTTCATCCGATTTCTTCCTCGTAGTGACCATGGGGCAAATGACACACACAAAGATTCTGTATACAGCTTACAAAATATCATCGATGGTCAATTTGACAAAGCATTTATCCAGTGGGCAAGAGAGAGCAAGCTAGACAATATCCCCTTGCTGATTGATTTTGGTGTGGAGATGACAGGCAACTGGATGCCATGGTCGGGGATTTACAATGGAGCAGGTAAAACAGATGGCTACGGAGACCCCACCTATCCTGATGGGCCCGAACGCTATCGTGATGCCTATCGACACATCATCGACATCTTTAGAAAAGAAGGCGCCAATCATATCACTTGGTTTTTTCATCCCGATATCCAACGTATCCCCGACAAAGAGTGGAATAGTGCAAAATACTACTACCCAGGAGATGATTATATCGACTGGATTGGGCTGAGTATCTATGGTGCTTTAACACTGAGTGATACCGAAAAACTCTTTTCTGCTGCTCTTAAAAAAGGCTATCCCTTGATTTATGATATCAGTGATACCAAGCCTATCGCACTACTAGAGTTTGGTGTGGCAGAAAGAGGTGATGAAAAAAATAAAAAAGCATGGATAGAAGACGCCTTTAATACCATACTCTACAATCCATATATCGAGTTTAAAGCCATCAGCTACTGGCATGAAACATGGAAAAATGATGATGGTACAAGTTCAAAACTAAAGATAGACTCTTCTCCACAAAGTTTACATACTTTTACACAACTCATACAAAACCCACGCTTTCTCTCCAAAGCAACTTTTATCCAAGAGTAGCTATCATGATAGACTTATCGTAGAGATTTTCCAAAGGCTAAAGACACATGACATTTTCCAAAGCACTCACCACAAACCTCACAGCACTTCTACTTATCATGATAGCCTCTATCCTACCGCAACCATGGCATACGCCAGTGCTCTACACAGGACTTTTTGCCCTATCTGGTGCTATCACCAATCATATCGCCATCCATATGCTCTTTGAAAAAGTCCCTTTTCTCTATGGTTCTGGCATCATTGAGCTTCGTTTTGAGGAGTTTAAAAGCGCTATCAAAGAGATGATGATGAAACAGTTTTTTACCCCTCAACAAATCAGCAATTTTTTTGCAAAAGAGGAACAAAAGATAGATTTGGCACCCTTGGTAGAAGGAGCAGACTTTTCTCCTGCATTTGACGCTCTTTCCAAAACAGTCATGGAGTCTCAGTTTGGTGCAGCGCTCAATATGTTTGGTGGAGAATCCGCCCTAGAAAAGCTTAAAGATCCTTTTTCTGATAAACTCAAATCCGCGGTCAAAGGCATCGTCAGCTCGGACACCTTCAAAGCACAACTCAATCACCATCTCCAGCACTCCACCCTCAGTGATGACCTCATCATCTCCATCGAAGCTATCGTCACAAATCGTCTTGATGAACTCAGCCCGCAGATGGTCAAAGAGATGATGCAAGACTTGATGAAAGAGCACTTAGGCTGGCTTGTGGTATGGGGTGGTGTCTTTGGTGGATTGATAGGATTGATTAGTTCCTTTTTACTCTAAGCAGATAACTCGATACGCGCCACATCACATACGCCACTGCTACCACCAACACAACAAACAAAAGACTCAGCAATAGACTCACATACCAGCTTTTGTATGCATTGGCATTCTCTATCCATGGAGAGCGCATAAAGCCATTGATATAAAAGATATACATCGAAATCGTGCCCAAAAAAAACATCTTGGATTTAAACCAATCATTGACTTTCATAAAAAGTAATTGTCCCACTACTAGCATAAGCAACAAAACCGAAGAGAAAGAAAAGTACCAAAAAAATGGATAAAAACTGGACAAGATAAATACCAGTGCTACCAGCGCTATCACACCATAGTGCATCGAAATCTTTTTCTGAGTGGCAAAGTAGATACCCAAACAAAGTTCAGGCAGATGTGCCAAAACTGTACCTGTCAAAGAGATATCGACATAAGGCTGAAGCATGGCTATCATGATAAGTGCCCCCAATGCAATCAACACAAGCACCTTGGCTCCATAGCGTTTTTCACTCCATAACAACAAAGGAAACAAGAGATAAAACTGCACGATAAGAGAGAGAAACCACCAAGGTCCATTGACATTGTAAAGTTCACCAGGGATAAAATTGGAAACCAATGTTATCTTGTATAACAGTGCCTGCCCATAGGTATGAAAAAGCAACAAAGTATGGGGAATACCTCCATGCAATATCCCTACATATAACGCCCAAACAAGGATAGAAAAGAGAAAAGCAGGATAAATCTTCAGTAGCCGCTTGAAGATAAAAGGAAAAAAATCAATCTTATCATGATAGTAGCGTTTGGTCAAACCATAAGCACTCAAAAAAAGAAACATCTGCACGCCATAATGCCCAAAAAAAGAGAAGAGCGCCCGTACTGGCTCACTGCCTAACAACTCTATAAATCTCTCGACTCTATCAAGAGAAAAATTTTCCTCATTTTCCCCTACTTTTGGCAATATCCAATGAAAAAAATTATGCAACATGATACTCAAGATAGCCAGCCCTTTATACATCGTGGTATCCGATAAAGAGAGCGCTTTGAAGTGAAAATATCTATTCATATTTGTTCCTTATTTGTCACTATAAAGTGTGTAAAATGGCAGTAATATCTGAAGGTGCCTCTTTGTTGTAAGCCATCCTTTCTCTGCCAGAGATGCTATGAGGTCTACTTTTTCTAGACCAACATCACTATATATCTGATAAAGTAGCGCATCATGATAACCAAGATATCGCTCTACAAAAGGAGCTAAAGTGCTATCAAATGAGATACCCATGATATGCTCTGATGCTATCTCTCGTTTTAGCTTTTCTGCCCAACGTTTCAGCTTCATATCTCCATATCCCTTTAATAAATCAACATGCTTTTTATCAAGTATCCTTACCCGTTTCCAATCTAAAAACTCAAAAGAGTAAGAAGAAGCTATAATCGTCTTCTCTTTGATAGAAAATCGCCTCTCCAATAGAGCTAAATACGCTCTTGCTATCTGCACATTTGATTTATTGAGGTTTTTGATTTCTAAGCGTAACTGTTTTAGCTTGGCAGATGACACCTTTGCCAAAAAAGTATTTAAAGGCATGTCACTTTTCCCTACGAGTAGTGAGCTTGTTGTACTATCAACACGCACATCCAATGAAAAGGAGCGCATCCCATCTCGCCAAAGCCCCTTAAATGCACCTAGTGTATCCACATGGGCAGGTACTATCATGATAGAAGGATACTCTTTTGTGAGGGTCTGTATGTTGTGCCTTTGCCAATACAGAGTATTGTCTGCATCCAGATATCCTTTCTTACCATGCAAGGTTTTTGCCTCCTCTTTGGCAAAGGAGTAGGCTGAAGCACTCAAATCATATCGCGCATCATAACGATCACTCTTGATACCAAAGAGACCTATCATGGTATCATAGAGCATGTCATTGGAAAAGAGCGTATGCGTTCTTTTTGCCATCCTTTGGTATTTTTGAACGTAACGCTTTTGATAAGCATCACTACACCACATAAACATCGGGATTTGTGTCATCTCAAAGCTAAACTTTGCAGAATCATGCCCAACACCTCTATCCACATCATCCCCATGGTCACTCAGGTACAACAAAGCACTGACGCCTTTTTCTCGCTTTAAAAGCTTCATCATAGCACTTAACACATGGTCATTGTAAAGAACACTGTTGTCATAATGGTTGATATCTTTGGCGTGCGTCACCCGCGTACCAAACTCCCCTCTTTTCAGAGGCTTGGTGAAGCGTGAAAATGTCTCGTGAGGATAGCGTTTAGCATAGCTAAAGTGACTTCCCATCAAGTGCACAAATATCACCCGTGTTTTATGTGAAGGCTTTGCCAAAACCTCCTCTAACTTTGCAAGCAAATCACCATCAAGGTGCGATGCCTTTGTCTGTTTTCCGATATGTTTGTTGAAAGAAAAAAGGTGCTGAGAGGATACAGCGATAACAGAGACTAGATTGTCCCACGCACCATAAAGGGTTTGGTTACTCAGCCAATAGTTTTCAACACTTGCCTGTTTTAAAACATCGATGATAGAAAAGGAGTCAAAATAGCTCTTTTGGTTGTATTGGTTGGACTCAGTGAGCGCTTGACTAAGCACTTCAACGGTATGCGTATGACTAGAGTATGCATTGTCAAAAAGCAATAATTCTCCTTTTTGTTTAGAAAGCAGAGGTGTTGTATCCCGAAGATAGCCGTAAATCCCCATGTGCTGTCTGTTGAGTGACTCCCCTATCACCACAACATAGGTCTCATCTTTTTGCTTTTTGAGTGCCTTGCAAGCGACCTCCCCTTTGGCACGCTGTGCTTGTACTGCTTTGAAAAGCGCTAGTTCATGTTGATAGTGTGAAAAAGAGTCAAAGAGCAAAAAAGGCACGCCGAGCTTTGAGATATGTGGCAAACTCACCAAGAGAAATGTACCCATCAAAAAAAGTAGCAATCTTCCATCGATCGAAGTATGCTTCTGCTTTTCTTGCAACAAGAGCAGTACTCCAAGTATCACAAAAAAAAGAAGAAATATCATGATATAGCCCATGGGGACAAAGGCAGAGATATAGCTAAAAGATTCATCTGCGTTGGATTGAAAGAGCGCATATATCGTATCTTGTTGCACAGGGGTATCAAAGTGCAAAGCATACAAGATAAACAACAAAGGAAGAAGAAACAAAAAAGAAGAGAAGAAAAAGCTTAGTATAAAAGCGACTTTAAATGCTCTTAATTTTCCAAACACTTGATAAAACGATACCAGTATAAATGCCCACAAAAAGCTCCCAACCGCCGCTATCATGATAGAAGAAAAGCCCAAGACTCCAAAAGTCAACTTCTCCGACAATAACAACGACAAAAAGAGCAGATAAGAAACAATACCTACATAGAGATACCCTACCCGCCATAACCAAAACAAAAAGAGTGACCACAACAAAGGAAACGCATAGTGGCTTAGCAGGCTAAACTCAGCGGGGGTACTAAGATGAAGGTCTCCGTGGTCATAAGCGACTGAACCATGCTTGTCCGCACGCACAGTGAGTATGTCATCTTTGTGTACTAGCAGATGCACCCTCTTCTTCTCACCTCTTTTTAACGTAAAGCACTCTAGCGGTACATCATGGAGTAACAGTGTAAACACCACATCCCCGTGGATACCACTTTCTCGGATAGAAAAGTCCCAAAAGACATCTAGTGTTTTTTTAAATAAAAAAGTCCCTTCAGAGGCATTGTTCTCCCCTGGGTGAATAAAAAAATGACCATTTTTGTCATCAACAAATCGTACAGCAGGATTGAGTTTTGCATCGTTGTGGCTTGTCAGAGTATAGGCTTGTAGGGATACCACGTCCCTCTCTTTTACGATATGCAATAAATAATACGAAAGAAAGATAGAGACTATCATACCCGATAAAAACCATATATTTTTACGATTCAAAAGCACCCTCACAATACCAAGATAGTTGGCATTATACAACGAGTTTACTTTTTAACTTCACTTAAACAAAGAAGGGGATAAACTCCTTTATGTTGTAAAAAGAGCTTATTCAAAGTTACTTATATTTTATCAGAAATGAGTATTGACTCTCCCCTGTAAGTTTACCAAATCCAGAAAGATAAACAGCATCTTTGTTATCAATGCTGATAGCAGTACCTGACGAGCCTTCTGGTGCATCAAACTGTGCTACCTTCAACATCTTGCCACTGGTAGAGAACTTTGCGATAAAAGGGTCTCTAGCGTGTTCATTGGTATAGCCACTAAATGCCCCTCTCGTCCAACCAGAAACAAAGACATTATTTTGTGAGTCAGTCTCTATATCTAAAGCGCTCTCTCCTTTATCCGTGCCAAAACTTTGTGTCCATATCTTGTTACCATCTTCTCCAACCTTCACAATATACATCTTGATATCATCATTGCTTAAATCAACGCTTCTTCTCGTAGTCGCTATGAGTAAATTTTTCTGACTGTCTTGCGTGAATCCTGCTAAGCTAAAATTAAAATCACCTACTTCATAGCTTTTTTCCCATACTTGCTCACCGGCTAATGTTGCCTTAATCATGCCAATATCTCTTGTTTGTCTATGAATATTTCCATCAACAACTGTATGTGATGAATTTCCCAAGATGTAAAAACTACTACCCGAAACTATGATACTATTCTTCGAGAGAAGATCTCCACCCAAAGGATAATGCTTCACAAATTCTTCTTTCCCATCTGCTGTCAACTTTACTACAAAAGTACGCCTTTTATAGCTATCATAAGTCTCTACACCACAGATATAATAATTCCCCTCACTATCCATATCAAATGACTTACCAAAACTCTCCACTTCGCCACCCTCATAAGAGTACTCCCACAGTTTTTCTCCATGACTATTTGTTTTGACAAAAAATGCTTTATGTGTTTGTGTAGGATATCGAACATGGCTTTTACCATCATCACCCAATTCCTTGATAAAGTCCATAGACGTACCAACGACCAACAAGTTTTCATCCTTATCAACTTTTATTTTGGCAGAAAAGCTCAATGATAAAACTTTATTCTCCCCTATATCCAACGACACGCGTTTACTCCATGTCTCTTTCCCATTACTATCGGTTTTAAATAGTTTCAAAGTAGGACTATAAGATCCCATATGTAGCGAACTTGCTGTATAAAAAGAGCCATCATTTGCTATAGTTATCAAACTAGCCATTCGGTCATTTGAATAACTTTTTTTCCAATCCATCACTTCCATCGACAGATAGCTTGACCTAACAGCACCATCCCTCTCATCAATAACAGTACTATCACACCCTACCAACATAAATACAGCCACAGATGCACACAATAATTTTTTAGTCATCTTTTTCCTTTGTTGTTTTAATGTTCATAAAATCGGATTTTTAAAGGAAAAGTTTACTGATAGTAGATAATAAAAAGAGAAAGTATCTCCATAGAGGTCACCCTATGAAACCTTAAAGTGATTGAATCCCTAAGTTAAGGGTTTGTAGATGGTGCGGACGAGAGGACTTGAACCTCCACGCCGTGAGGCACCAGATCCTAAGTCTGGCGTGTATACCAATTTCACCACGTCCGCATATTAACAGTATAGATAAGAAATAATCTTATCAAAAAAAGACTAACAACCAACACATATAAACACATTTGTTTCAAAGAAACAAACAGCTTCAGTGCCACAGCGGCTAGCGTAGATAAACTGAGCTTTGCTCATTTTATCGTAATTAGGATGGTACGCCCATCAGGATTCGAACCTGAGACCCTCGCCTTAGAAGGGCGATGCTCTATCCAGCTGAGCTATGAGCGCACAAAAAAAAACTAACAACTACAAACAACATATTTTCTTCGTGCAGAAGAAAACAGCTTTAGTGCCATAGCGGCTAGCGTAGATAAACTGAGCTTCGCTCATTTTATCGTAATAAAGGATGGTGCGCTCGACAGGAGTCGAACCTGTAACCTACAGAGCCGAAATCTGTTGCTCTATCCAGTTGAGCCACGAGCGCTTAACCGTTTTAACTTTTATTTTAAAAATATATGGGGTGAGATACGGGATTCGAACCCGCGACCCCCGGCACCACAAACCAGTGCTCTAACCAGCTGAGCTAATCCCACCATAAAGTCGTTAAATAATTTTTAAAATTGTACATGGTCGGAGTGAAAGGATTCGAACCTTCGACCCCCTGGTCCCAAACCAGGTGCGCTAACCAGGCTGCGCTACA
>JAUTBZ010153557.1:0-26040 GCA_032361785.1 Lepetodrilus galriftensis
TACTGTTTGGGGCACATTTGAACTATAAGAATTAGCATCATTATTACCCAAGATAAGGGTTTGATTTGCTAGAATGGTTAGCGGCGTGCCAAAACCAGGATTAAGGATAACGTCACCCGTTACAGGTTTGATACGGACATTGGCGTGTGTGGGCGGGGTCAGGTTTTCGGTATATGTATCAGCATCAACTAAAATCGTTTCTCCAGAGGCTGCTGCATTCAGAGCATCCTGAATGGTGTTATATTCGGTATTACCAATCTTAATACTCATTTTACAAACTTTCTACTTTATGACCTTGAGCGTTTGGGCGTGGGGCGTAATTTTGGGATGTCAAGAAAACAGGGCAATCTAATTTGGGTTTAAGTTGCGTTGGGTTTGCAAGGAGGTACAGACCTGCAAAACAGGCAAGGCTGACAGGCAAAAATATGTAGAAAGAATGGGGAGGGGGGAGTGGTGTTGACGCATTAAAATATAACAACCCTTACGCTAAAACAATAATTTGGAGCTGTTTTGTAAGGGTGGGCAGGGGGAATTATCCCTTTGCCACAAACGCATTTGTCATGGGAGCACTCATAGAACGGCAGGGCTGTTGCCCTGTCCGCAAGTCTGTTTCATGCCCCCGATAGACAAATTTTTTACTAATATACGTTACAACACAATGTTCAATATGACCGATTGCTGAGATGGTCAGATCACAGGAAGACAGAGTGTATTTATGCCATGATGCCCATAATTTGGACGTGACAAAAATATCTGTTTGTGAACGGTTATGACATTGTGTTGCCCTCAAACAACCAAGTATAAACGTTAAAAATTTGACAAAAAGTGAACCAGTCCTTGGTTCGAAATGACATTCTGTGAAAACAGAATGTTTATGGGGATGTGGTTTGCTTTTGACAATATGTCATAACAGGTAGATCAGCTAAAAGTTGTGCTGTATCGCCGCTTCACTTGCCTAAAATTAGGCTTGAGAATAGGTCAGTACACTGTGTGATAAAGGCTGTTTCCACATTATTGGCCAAGCTAGCATATAATTTTTTGGAGGGAAATACCCCATATGGGGTATAAGATGTAATTGGGCATTTTTTTAACGATAAAATTCAGGTAACTCACTGTTTTATATGGTTTATTTTTTTAACGAAAGCCGTGGTTATGGTTAAGGGCGGCGCGTGCCATATCCATTTATACTCCTATCACAAAGGGCAGGACTCTTTTACCAAGCCGCTATACTGCACCAATTGGGGATTGTCTTCATTCAGAGAGCAAGATCCCTTATGAGAACTGGTATAAGGCAAAAATAACAAAATTTTGGGATTATGGATCCTGAATCAAGTTCAGGATGACAAAATATTTATATTTATACTCCTATCACCCAGAGAGCCGCACTTTCAGCCAGCTCTTTTGCCCCCTAGCTGTGTTCCGCTCTTCTTACAGTGCTTTATCAAAGGGGACGGTAATCCTTATTTGAGATTGGGGTTGGTTAAATTTGTGGTTCTTGATATTTGTGTGAATGTGGTAGGTGCACTATAATGTCAGTTTAGATAAATATAGCCCTATTTCATCATAATAACTGATGTTACGCAAATTTCAAATAATCGGTCAAAACGTGCCTCTGAGATGAAAATACGGAGCGATAACGAAGGCGAAGGGCAACGCCCGCGCCCTGTAGCGCGAAAAGGCTGCGTGCCTGTGGAACGCGTAACATCAGATAATATTTTTGCGACTGGCAAGCCAAACATCCTGTTCATGATGTCTACTCACCAGCCTTTGCCGCTGGTTTCTTTTTTGCTGCCGGTTTTTTCTTTACAGGAGCTTTTTTAGCTGCGGGCTTCTTTTTTGCCGCAGGCTTTTTCTTGGCTGCTGCTTTTTTGGCGGGGGCTTTCTTTTTTGCGGCTGCTTTTTTCTTTGGGGCTTTGGCGGCGCGGGCGGCGATCAGTTCGACGGCCTGTTCCATGGTTACATCTTCAGGATTCGTGCCTTTGGGAATGGTGGCGTTGACCTTGCCGTGCTTGACATAGGGGCCAAAGCGGCCATCCATCACACGTACCGGGCCTTCAAGTTCGGGATGTTCGCCCAGTTCCTTCAGGGCAGCTGATTTTTTCGGGCCTTTCTTGGCGGCATCGGCCAACAGGGCCACAGCGCGGTTCAGGCCAACGGTGAAAATGTCCTCTTCCTCGGCGTTGAAATTGGCATATTTGTTTTCATGCTTGATATAGGCACCATAAGGTCCAAAATTGGTAATGATGGGCTTGCCTGTTTCCGGGTGCATCCCGATTTCGCGGGGCAGGGACAGCAGTTGCAGCGCTTTTTCAAGTGTGATGCTGTCAGGATCGGTGTTTTTGGGGACAGAGGCGCGTTTGGGTTTCTCTTTTTCTACAGGTTCGCCCAGCTGGACATAAGGCCCAAAGCGGCCTGTGCGCAGGGTGATTTCCAGCTTGGTTTCAGGGTCAACCCCAAGGGCAAGTGGGCCAGCTGGCTGGTCATCGCCGCTGTCCGAAAACTGGCGGGTATAGTTACAGTCAGGATGTTTGTCACAGCCAATAAAGGCACCAAAACGGCCAACTTTCAGGCTCAGGCGGCCTTCGTCGCAGGTCGGGCATTTGCGTGGGTCGCTGCCATCTTCCTTGGCAGGGAAAACATAAGGGCCAAGCAATTCGTTGAGGCTGTCCAGCACCTGGGTGACTGTCAACTCCTTGGTGTCATCGACGGCCTTGATAAAGTCTTTCCAAAACTTGGCCAGAACCACTTTCCATTCCAGCTCACCGGCTGAAATTTTATCAAGATCCTCTTCCATAGCAGCGGTAAAGTCATATTCCACATAGCGTTTAAAGAAGGATTCCAAAAAGCCCGTCACCAGACGTCCCTTGTCTTCAGGGAAAATGCGCATTTTTTCAATATGGACATATTTGGCATATTGTAGCTTGTCGAGTGTGGCGGCGTAGGTGGACGGGCGGCCAATGCCAAGCTCTTCCATACGCTTAACCAATGTGGCCTCTGTATAGCGCGGCGGCGGTTCGGTAAAATGCTGCTTGGTCTCGACTTTTTCGAGGGAAGGATTTTCGCCCTTGGTGAGCGGTGGCAAAGACTTGTCGTCCCCCTCGCCAAGCTTCACATCATCGCGGCCTTCTTGATAAAGCTTCAAAAAGCCATCAAAACGCTGTACCTGACCTGTGGCCCGCAGGCCATAAACCTTGTTGTCCTTGGCTGTGGCCGCAATTTCGGCGGTGGTGCGTTCAAAAATAGCACCGGCCATCTGGCTGGCAACGGCGCGCTGCCAGATCAGGCGATAAAGCTTGGCCTGATCCTGGTCGAGATATTTTTCCACGTCTTTGGGGTGGCGGGCAAATTCGGTTGGACGCACGGCTTCATGCGCCTCCTGGGCATTCTTGGCTTTACTTTTATAATAGCGTGGCTTTTCGGGCAGATATTTACTGCCAAAGGCAGAGCCGATTTCCTTACGCACAGCCTGAACAGCTTCGGGGGCAAGGATCACGGCGTCTGTTCTCATATAGGTAATCAGACCAACAGTCTCGCCGCCAAGGCTAATGCCTTCATAAAGCTTTTGTGCGACCTGCATGGTGCGTTTGGCATTAAAGCGCAGTTTACGCGAGGCTTCCTGTTGCAAGGTGGAAGTGGTGAAGGGAGGGGCTGGGTTGCGAGTCACAGGTTTGGCCGCTACATCTGTAATATGGTAGCTGCTCTCCTTCAGGGCTGCCTCAATCGGGCGGGCGGCCTCTTCATTGGGAATATCATATTTTTTAAGCTTCTTGCCTTCTACAGCCACCAGACTGGCAATAAACTTGTCTTTTTTATCAGAAAGCAGGCTGGATTTGAGAGACCAGTATTCGGTGGTGATAAAGGTTTCGATCTCAAGTTCGCGGTCACAGACAATGCGCAATGCCACAGATTGCACACGGCCGGCAGAACTGGAGCGCGGCAGCTTGCGCCATAATACAGGGGAGAGGTTAAAGCCCACAAGATAGTCAAGGGCGCGGCGGGCAAGATAGGCATTGACCAGAGGCATGTCCAGTTCACGCGGATTGTCCATTGCCTCTTTAATAGCTTTCTTGGTGACCGCATTAAAGGCCACCCGTTCAATGGCAACATCTTTTAGGACGCGGCGTTTTTTCAAAATTTCGAGAATATGCCATGAGATGGCTTCGCCTTCACGGTCAGGGTCGGTCGCGAGAATGAGTTTATCAGAGCCTTTAACGGCATCGGTAATGCGGCGCATTACCTTTTGGGCATCACTGTCTGATTTCCAGACCATTTCAAAATCTTCGTCTGTCTTGACCGAGCCATCTTTAGGTACGAGGTCGCGTACATGCCCCACAGAGGCAATCACCTTATAATTACTGCCAAGATATTTATTGATGGTTTTGGCCTTGGCAGCCGATTCTACAATAACAACATTCATGTTTATAAGCCTGGGGTGAAGATTTACAAATTTCTGTGAGGGTAGGAATGAAGCGCTTCCCGTTTCCCATCTTTAGGACAAGTTTTTGCGTTTGAAAATGACTTTTTTTAATTTTTTTTCTTTTGGCTGTGGAAGACAGGGCAAGAAGGCAGACTTTTAAGGGTGTTTTAAAGGGATAAAAATAAAGGATCTGACATGTCGCCAGCTGGAAGGGTTTGGGCTATGTTTTTCAGACTAAAATCAAGGGCTTTGCACCTTTTTTTTACTATAATAACAGCTTTTTTCTGGTCTTGAGTCAGGCTGTATCCTGTCAAAGTTACACGTTTGAAGGGAGAGTTAACAAAAATGCATACCATATATGTAATATTAGACATTACGAATATTTGAATATTATGATATTATCTCCAAAATTCAAAAATGAGTTCGTTTTTTTGATGAGATCAGTAAAAGGATAAAACGATGCAGAACCAGTTAGAATATAAATCACTTTTTGGCAAAAAGAAGGCCTTTATTTTTAGCATGGCCACATTGGCAGGACTATTTATCTTTCCTCTTTCTGTAAGTGCGCAGGAAGTCGAAAAATCAGGATTGCAAAAAATTTCAACATCTGTTGACCCTTTTGAGGTGCATTTGAACAAGCAAACCAAGCTTGGTCTTTATATCAAGGCGCAGGGCGCTTATAAAGAGATGCAAAGAGGTAAAGAAATTCTTTTTATTGATGTTCGTACCCGTGCTGAAATCAATTTTCTGGGTATGGCTGATGGTGTTCATGCCAATATTCCGGTCCAGCCCCTTGACCCACATTATGTTGTTGGCAAAAAAGGTTCTTACAAACGGATGAATAATCCTGATTTTGTCGATGCGATTTCTCGCCTTATCAAGAAAAAGGGCTATTCAGCCAATCCAACCATTTTTATCATTTGTCGTTCTGGTCGTGGCAGTGCCAAGGCTGTCAATCTTTTGGCGCAACGCGGTTACACCAAAGCCTGGACGATTATTGATGGTTTTCAGGGTGACAAGGGTGTGACTGGCAAACGCGATATGAATGGCTGGGTCTATGAAGGTTTGCCTTGGCATTATGGTATTAAACAGGAACAGGCTTATAAAGCACCGCTTGTTCAGGCCAGCAATACAAAAAATGCAAAGCCTAAAAAGACATGGTTCATCCGCTTCTAGTTTAGAAACCAGTTTTACACTTTGAAAGTTTGGAAGTCGAAAGCTGTTGAGACTTTCATGGTGAGAAAAGGCTGCTTTTCGTCCTCTTAAGGATGAGAGCAGTCTTTTTTGATTATGGAAGAGGTGGTTTGATTATGGGAGGGGTGGGTAAGGATTGGATTGTTTTCCCCCTCACAATCATGTGAAGTGATGTTATGAGTTGTTTTTTATTCTTTCATGTTATAAAAGCTTATCCCGCACAAAGTGGGTGTCTGGTTTTGTGTCCTATACGAACGATATATCACTGGATCATTTAAGTTTTAATAAAAATAAAGTTTAGGGAGACTCCCCATGAAAATGTCTAAAAAATCAGGCGCAACTCTTGCAGCCGCAGCCGCAGCCCTTATCTTGTCAGGTGCAGCATCTGTTGTTCCTGCAAATGCAGACGGTAAAGTTGCTGCAAACGTACATTGTACAGGTGTGAATGCTTGTAAAGGCAAAACAGCTTGTAAAACAGCTGCAAACGCTTGTAAAGGTCAGAACGCCTGTAAAGGTAAAGGCTTTGTCGCCGTAAGTGCAGAAGCTTGTGACGCTATTGGCGGTAAAGTTGCTAAATAATTTTGATCTTTATTGATTAAAAACAAGAGAGGTCTGAGAGTGCTTTTAAAGTATTGTCAGGCCTCTTTTCGTCTGAAAACTGAAGCAAACATTTTGCTTTTTGGAAAGATTTATTGTCATGAACGACCCCAAAACAAAGAAACCTGAATGTCTTGGCTTTGGTCTGGGACTGAGGACAGAACATTATAATGATATTTTTGGGCAAGACCCAGGCTCGGCAGATACCATTGACTGGTTTGAAATTATTTCTGAAAACTATATGGTGCCTGGCGGCAAGCCACTTCATATGCTTGACCAGATCAAGGAGCGTTATCCCTTGGTGATGCACGGGGTTTCCCTGTCTATCGGTTCAACAGCACCGCTGAATATGGACTATCTCAAGGATTTGCAAAAGCTGGAAAAAAGGGTGCAGCCCAAATGGATTTCTGACCATATTTGCTGGACAGGCGTGCATGGCAAAAATATGCACGACCTGTTGCCAATTCCCTATACAGAAGAGGCTCTTGACCATATGGCGGGGCGGATTAATCAGGTTCAGGATTTTCTGGGGCGGCCTCTGGCATTGGAAAATGCCTCCACTTATGTCACCTTTAAAAGTGATGCCATGACAGAATGGGAATTTGTTGGTGAGCTGGTAAAGCGAACAGATTGTCTGTTACTTTGCGATATCAATAATATCTATGTCAGCAGTTTTAATCATGGTTTTGACCCCATGACCTATCTGGAGGCCATGCCTGCGCAGGCTGTTGTCCAGTTTCATCTGGCAGGCCATACCAATAACGGCACACATATTATTGATACTCATGACCATCCTGTGACTGAGGAAGTCTGGGAACTTTATGGCAAGGCGGTGAGCCTGTTTGGTGAGGTGTCCACCATGATTGAGCGTGATGATAATATTCCGCCGCTCAAAGAAGTGGTGGCAGAGATGGAGCGGGCGCGGCAGATCAGTCAGCAAATAATGGGGGCGCGGGTCTAATGAAATTGGCAGATTTACAAAATATATTTCAGCAAGGACTTTTAGGCGGGGCTGAAACAGGGGCAGGGGAGAGCAAGGAAGCCCCTCTGGCTATTCTGGATGAAGTCAATACTTCGCAGAAAGAAGAAAAAGAAATATTGTTTGGGGTTTATCAGACCGCCTATGTTTTGCGTCTGATTGAATTTTTGCAGGGCGATTATGAAAGTCTGGAAATTTATTTGGGGGATGAGGGCTTTGATCAGATGGCGCGTGCCTATATTGCCAGCAACCCTTCGGTTCATCCGAATGCCCGCTGGTTTGGCAGCAGGCTTGCCTCTTTTTTGGCGCAGCAGCACCCTTGGGCAAAACTGCCGCAACTGGCTGAACTGGCCGCTTTTGAAAATGCGCTTCTGAGCAGCTTTGATGGTGAGGATGCAGCTATTTTTGGCGCAGAAGAAATGGCAAGGATTGAGGATTGGGCAGGATTGACCCTGACGCCTCATCCCACAGTGGAACGCCTGAGATTCAAGACCAATGTTGCTGATATAAGGGAGGCCTTGCTGCAAGATCAGCCGCCGCCTGAAATGGCGTTGTTGGCAGAGCCACAGCACTGGATTTTTTACCGCAATACCGACCTTCAGTCTATGTATCGCATGTTGTCTTATGAGGAGGCAATGGTGTGGGATGAAATGGCAAAGGGGGTTAATTTTGCGGGGCTTTGCGAAATTCTGGCAACCTACAGCAATGAAGAGGAAGCCCCGGCTCAGGCCGCAGGTTATTTACAGGGCTGGATTGCAGATGGCCTTTTGAAAGCCTAGTTGCCTGGGTTTGTGGGGATAGAGAATGCTTTATCCTAAAAACCAACCCCCATTCTGATCTTCTCAGGATGGGGGGTGGTTTATCTTTGATGATCGGGATTAGCGACGCCCCAAAATACGTGACAGGCCAGAATGAATGCCTTCTCTGATGGCAGATAAAGGTCTGACTTCTGGCAAGGGGACTGATGCAACTACATTTTCATTATAACTTTTTGTCAGGGGCAGACGGCGGTCAATGATGCGAATATTAGACTGGCCGGCCTGTGGGTGATAATGCTTGTAATGCATGTGAACCCTTTGTCTTGACCTGCCTTCTGGAATGTAGATCATGCGGGGACGGGGGCGGTGAATGACATTGACATCAACGTGCCGTTCAACGAGCGGGGCATCGCAATTATTGCAGGGATTATCTTTATATCCTGCCTGTGCGGTGATGGAAAAGCCTGTAATCAAAAGGGCTGACACTGTCATTGTGCGCGCAGAAAAAGTAACGATATTCATAATAAAACTCTTGACTGTAATAACTCATATTGTTGTCAAAACAGACAACCATAAGTTTTAACTAATATTGACATTGGTTTTTAAAAGCTCAAATTGCGCTCCTAAACCAGAACCTGGACTAGCCTCTATCATAATGGGTTTATCCTTAATATTTTCTCAAGATTGGGAAAAAAGAGTTGTTGCTTTTGCAAATCGTCATTCTGACGACTCATATGACACGAAAACCGCATAACTACTTGTATAAGTTGTGCGAAAATGACAAAATACCTCAGCGACATCTTGTCATGTTTGATTTTTTGTTCTAGCCTGAAAGGGCAGTATATTAGTTGTTGAGTAATGGTAGGATTGTGCGAGTAATCTGTGTGCGAATAAAATGTTAGGTTGTGCTTCTGCATTAACCACAAAAATTCGCAATAATTATTGAGTCATTGTTGTCCTGCCTGTGTTTAGGAGTTTAGTTTATGGTTATGACAATGAATACCATTTTGCACCCTGGAAAAAGCATGGGAGACCCTGCGTTTCCAAATGCCCCAGATGATTGGAAACGTGATGAGGCCGAAAAAGAGGCCGATGCAATGGGTTTGCAGATGGTTGACGATCACTGGGAAGTGATCCGTGTTTTGCAGGGCAGTTATGCAGAAGACCAGACCCCACCTTTGCGCCGCCTTCATGATGCTTTGGAAGCCCGCTTTGGTAAAAAGGGCGGTCTCGCCTATCTTTACAAGATTTTACCAGGCGGCCCTATCTATCAGGGCGCAAGACTGGCAGGTTATCTGCCACCAACAGATTCGCTCCAGCCTTCATTTGGATCTGTGTCCTAAAAAATAAATATGGTGATTTTACTGCCATTAACGAAAAACAGAAAAAGCACTGGCGTTAAATCGCACAGTGCTTTTTCTGTTTTGTGATTTACTGACTGATGTTACGCAAACTTTAGAGAAGCCGTCAAAACTTGCTTCTCAGATGGAAATACGGAGCGAAAGCGAAGTCAAAGGGCAACGCCCGCCGCGTATTAGCGCGAAAAGGCTGCGTGCCTTTGGAACGCGTAACATCAGTTACTGATATGCGTCCTGCCTCTCATAAAAATAAATTAAATATATTGACGAACCCACTTGTTAAGATGTTATATCTTTTTTGCTCCAATTATATTTTTATATTAAGTATTAAATGATTGTTTATTCGTAATTAATTTACTAATACTATAAGGTATGTATTTATGCCTATATTTTATTAATTTAGAAGAAAATGAATTTTGTGGATATTAAATCCCCTATAAGTTTGAACAGTGAATTTATCAGAAAGTTGCTGTCCCTCGCCAGTGTTATGGCTGTTATGCGTGTGGGACTTTCTTTTTTGTCTGTAGAGAAAATATTGGGGATACCTGCCTCTTGGCTTGGTGATATTATTGTTGTGGGTATGGTCATGGCGTTGGCGTTGGCTTTACACAAATATCTGTTATGGCGGCTTCAGCCCCGTGATGTGGATGAACGGGCTTCTGATATATTGCCTGTCTCTGTCAGAATATTAGTCGGTTTTCTGGTTTGGTTTGTTGCCGCCCTGATTTTATTATATTTTGTTTTTGACTATCCCCTAACAACTGTTGTGACAGTGTTCTCAATGGTTGTTCTTGTGATAAGTATCACCTTGCATAAGCTCTTTTATGACCTGTTTGTCGGGATAGCCTTTTCCATGAATGGAGAGTTCGCAACGGGGGATAATATATCCATCAGGATTGAGGGCAAGACTTATTACGGGCGGATTGTATCAATGGGCTGGCGCGCCGTGCGGGTGAAGCTTGCCCTTGAGCAATCTTTTTTACATTTCTCAAACAGTGAACTGTCGCAGGCTGCCGTTATGAATTATAACGCCTTGAAGACAGAGGCCAGACGGCTGGATGTCATGGTTCAATTACGCTCAGGTGTCCAGCTTGAACGCGCCAAAAGGGTTTTACTTGGCGCCGCTGAAAAGGCCGCCCGTGAAAAAGGGATGGCCTCTCAGCCCGCACCTGAAGTTTTGATAAATGAACTGGATGGTGATGGTATCAGATATCAGGTTATCGTTTCTTTTCATCCTGACCAGATATCACCTGACAAGGGAAAATCTATTCTTTCTGAATATGTTTATGAAGTCCTCGAACGTAATTTTCTGACCCTGCCGCCCCATATTATGGAGATGAATAAATCGACACCAGCCTATGAACGCGCAGATATTCCGGATGCCTTAGATGTGATTTCAAGAGTATCCATTTTTTCTGAGAGTTTGACTCTGCATCAACTTTCCCAGCTTGCCGGTTTTGCTGACCAGAGAAAAGTCAATGCCAGTGAAATAGTCGTGGCACAGGGCGACCCGGGCGACAGGATGTATGTGGTTATTGATGGCGGGCTTGCCGTTAAGGTAAAATTGCCTGATGGTAAAGAAATTGAGGTTGCCGTGTTTTCGGCGGGAGATTTCTTTGGGGAACTTTCATTATTTACAGGCGCTGAACGTACAGCAACCGTTTATGCCCTGACAAAAGCAACTTTGCTGGAGATTTCCAAAACTGATTTTCAAAATCTGTTTGCCTCCCAACCTTCTCTGGCAGCAAGGCTGACATCACGCTTGAGTGAGGCATTATCTGAGAGACAGGCTGGTATGGAGGCCAGTACGAAAAAATATGATGAGCTTACTCTTGCGACACGTAAGGAGGAAATTGTGCATGATATGCTGGAAAAAATCAGCTTATTCTTTGATATCAGAAAGCCATTCTAAAGAAATGCCCTGCCAGTTATCTCAAAAGATTCAAGATTTCAGCCCTGTCCTTTTCTGCGATGCTTTTTTAATCATATTGCTTTGGGGCAGGAAAGTAGTTAACCTTTTAAGGGGGCATAGAGCGAAACATATTGGGAGCTATGTTAGGACTCATTTCACAGCCTCCCTAAAATGAAAATATATTTCAAAATTAAAAAAATAGACTCAATGCTGTTTGAGAAAATCTTAGGGACTCTCAAAAAGATTAGTTGAGACAGTCTTTTGCTTATGGTGGGACATTCATCCATCAACCATAGTGATAAGCTTAAGAGTGTATTTTATCATCATTTAAAGCCAGTCCTTGGCTCTTAAAAAATTTGATCCAGTAAATTATAAGGTAAAGGCGTAAGTACATGAATAGAATGAACCAAAATATTGACAGTACAGTCCAGACATCAGTCCAGCAATATCGTGACCTGTATGGCATAACAACAAATGACCTGATGGCGATCACGACTGTGGCTGGTGAAATCAGAAAAAATATGGATGAGGTTGTCAAAAACTTTTATACATGGATGGACGCTGACCCAACCTATACCGCTTTTTTCAGCTCTGAAGAGCAAAAAGAAGGGGCGATCAAGGGGCAAAGGGCTTATTGGGAGCGTTTTTTAGGAGCTGATGTGAATGAGGCTTACTTGAACAAACTTCGTGAACTGGGTAATATTCACGCCCATATCGGTCTGCCGCTTGATGCCTATTTTGCAGGCATGAATGTTTTCTATCTGGAATTTGTCAGACTGTTGAATGAAAATACGCCAACCTCGATCCGTGAAGTGGCGCTTCAGGCCATTACCAAACTTGTTCATTTTGATACCGCCATTGTGGTTGAGACCTATAATGCCCGCGCCCAGCAAATTATTGATGAGCAGAACGAATCTTTGATGGAACTGTCAACACCAGTTTCAACTATTTGGGATGGTATTTTGATGCTGCCAATTGTTGGTATTATTGATTCCAAACGCGCCCAGGAAATTATGGACACCATGCTGCTCAAGATTACAGAAACGCAGGCACAAGTCATGATTTTGGATATTAGTGGCGTGAGCGTGGTTGATACGGCTGTTGCCAACCATATTATCAAGATGACAAAGGCAACCAAATTGATGGGCTGTGAATGTATCCTGTCCGGTGTTTCAGCGCCGATTGCCCAAACCATTGTGGCGCTGGGTATTGACCTGAGCCAGATTTTTACACGGGCTACCCTGAAAGATGCTTTGTTCTATGCCTTCACAGCAACGGGGAATGAAGTCCACAATAATAATGGAAAATAACGTATGACCATTCCTCTCATCTCTGACGAACAGATTGTTCCCCTGGCTATTCAGGCTCATGACGGTATTTTGGTCGTGCCTGTCCAGAATGATCTTTATGAAACAACACTCAAGCAGCTTGAGCGTGACCTGTTGACCAAAATCCATGAAACGGAATGCTATCTGATTTTGATGGATATTTCGCAGGTTTTCCTGATGGACAGCTATGTTTTTGAGCGTCTGGTTGAGATTATTGGTATGGCGGGCTTGATGGGCGGCCAGACCCTGATTGTTGGTATGCAGCCAGGCGTGGCTTCAGCACTCGTTATTTTGGATGTGGATGTCACTAAAATTGATACTGTTGTCTCTATGGAGCAGGGCTATGCCAGGTTTGCCGCCTTGAAAGAGGTGGCGGCTGGCACAGTTGATGAAACAAGGCAGGATGCAGAAGAGCTGGATGAACAATCTGATGAAGAGGACACTCTTTTGATGAATAATGAGGATGATTGTGTCAGCGCCATTGCGCAGACGGATAAAGGGGCGTAATATTATCAGGATCTAGCGTCTATACTTACATGACATCAAAACCTTGATTTTCAGATGGCTTTTTTGCTCCCTGACTTTGTTCCGTTCTTCTCCCAATGCTACGGCATTGCTACGAAGAACGCGCTCCTGTTTTCTTAAAGGAGGGGCCGAAAACAAAATTTCTCACCTGAAATTTCTAGGTTTCCACGTCATGGGAGTATTTCTCAATATTCAATCAGATGTTAAGAAATAATATTCAGTTTTTGGAGAAAAAATGGTTTCCAACTCTTTAACAAATGTCAGTATTTCAGTTGCTACAAATGGTGACGTTGCACGTTCTGCGCTTGCTGCCCGCAAGTTTGCCAAAGCTATGGGATTTGACCAGTCAACAGAACTTAAGATTGCAACAGCCATTTCAGAACTGGCAACCAATATTGTCCGTTATGCAGAGCGTGGTACGGTCACATTGCGCGATCGTTTTGATCCCTCAACAGGACGTCGCGGCCTGGAACTTGTTGTGGCTGACAGAGGTCCCGGGATTGAGGATACAGAAAAGGCCATGCTGGATGGTCATACGACCCGTGACAGTCTTGGTCTTGGTCTTCCTGGTGTTGAGCGTATGATGGATGAATTTGAGTTGATTTCAGCTATAGGTAAAGGGACTGTTATCAAGTCAACCAAATGGCTGCGTTAATTTTATTTGTTTTTGATCGTTTGAGAGGGCTATGTTTATGCTTAAAGTTGATTTTGGACACTATATCCAACCTTGCCAGGGAGAGGTTGTTTCTGGAGATGCTGTTCTTGTGCATCAGATAGAGGATAAGGTCTATATTGCTATTGTAGATGTGTTGGGACATGGCCGAAAAGCACATGACCTGACACCAAAAATTATTGGCTTTGTCAAGGAGGCTGGTTTTCAGACAACAGGTGAAGGCATGAAAGCCTTGCATGAGCATATTCGCGGCAGCAGGGGGGCAGCTGTTGGTCTTGCGATTCTTGACCTGAAAAATAGAGAGATGCACCATAGCGGAGTTGGCAACACAGTGACCCGTAAAATTGCTGACAAGGAAGAACGCTTTGTCTCGAAAGACGGTATTGTTGGTGAGATGTTGCTTGAACCGCGCATACAAAAAACGTCTGTTGAAAAGGGTGACCTGTTCCTGTTTTATTCAGATGGTGTCAAGGAGCATTTCAGCGTCTCCGATTATCCGATGATACGGCGGGATGATGTTGAGCGTGTTGCCAAAACAGTCGTAGATAAATTTGGCGTGGATCATGATGATTCAAGCTGTATTGCAATTAAGGTTCTGTAATGATTAAACTGGGAACGCTACGTATTTCAAAGGAAAGCTCTATTGTCGAGGCGCGAACGAAAATGCGCGGCCTGGCGGAAGATCTTGGCATGAATGTTCTACAGACAACACGTATTGTAACCCAGATTTCAGAAATAATCCGTGCGGCTATGCAGAAATTTGGCTCTATCCGCATGAAGGTGCGGCTCAGTCCTTTGGGTAAATCCCAATCCCTGAGTCTGGTTTTTGAAAATTGTCATGATACCGCCCTGTTGGCCAAGGCGCGTTCCATGTTTGATGGTGCAGCCTTGGTGCGTAACAGTTTTGACAGTTTTGACCTGATAGTGATGACCAGGTTACCTGAAGCCGATTTTATCAATGACGAGGCCTTTCTTGAACGTCAGCGCGCCCGAATTAAGGGGCTGTCCAAGGCAGACCAGTTGCTCAGGGTGATCTTGCCGGGTGTGATTGCAGAAGAACTTCAGGAAGAAGAGCGTGTTGCGACCCGCCGTCATGAACATGTTGCAATATTGTTTACAGATATTGTTGGTTTTACCAAATTTTGTGACAGCTGTGAGCCTGATGAGGTTGTGGAGCATTTGCAGGAAATAACAGAAACTTTTGAAGGCATTACCAACAAATATCAGATTGAGAAAATCAAGACGATTGGTGATGCTTATTTTGCAGCTGCGGGTCTGTTGACACCACTTGATAATCCTGTGATGACCAGCGTAGAATGTGGTCTGGAAATGATTGACTCCCTGAAGGATCTTTCTTCTGGATGGGATATTCGGGTGGGTATCCATGTGGGGCCTGTGATCGCAGGAATTGTTGGCAAAGAGCGTTTTTCCTATGATTTATGGGGCGATACGGTCAATATGGCTTCTCGGGTTGAAAGCAATGGTTTGCCAGGTTTTGTCAACCTTAGTCCAGAGGCGATGCGTCATGTAATGGGAGACTGTATCATTGACCATTCAGAAAAGGTGATGCTCAAGGGCAAGGGTGAAATTGAGATTTATCGGGTGAAAGAAATGCGTAAAATGGAGTGGAAACCTCTGAACCAGATTGAGGAAACTGTTTTAAAGGCCGCTGAATAAGGTTTCTGATCGCCAATCTTTGCAGCTCTGCGTAAAAAATTTCTCTGGAGCTAAAATATTAAGGTGATCCAATTCATAAAAAGTCTTGTTTCACTCCCTCTCAGGTTATCGTTGGATTTATTATGCTGCTGCCTTCGTTTAAAAAATATAGGCTCAAAACCCATAAATCAATTAGGTTTTACTTTCTTTTTTGCAAACTCAAACCTTAGGAGGGGCGGGCTATGTGTCCGCCCAAATGTTTCCTTAAAATATGGGCGTTTAATATTATTTTAGTCATACTGTTACAATAATATGTTATATAGGTTGTTTCCCCTAGAGCGGGATTATTCGTTAGATTTATTTTGTCAGTGTCTTGACTGGCTGATGTAGGTCAGAACAGGGAAATAATTGTATTTTTACTCATTTTGGGGTTGGTTGGAAATGCAGGTCTCCATTGAAATATTTTTGCTGGCTTTGATATGGCTTTTGTTCAAGCATATGATTGCCGATTATTTTTTACAAAAACCTTATCAATTTTTGAACAAGGGAACTTATGGTCATATGGGCGGCTTCCTTCATGCTGCCATCCATGTGCTCTGCACCCTGCCTGTCTTCCTGATTGCCCCAATGCCATCTGCCCTGATATTCTGCCTTATTCTGGCAGGAGAATTTATCCTTCATTACCATATTGACTGGGGCAAGGAACAGGTCACGAGAAAGTTCGGCTGGACACCGGCAGACCAAGGGTTTTGGTCTGCTCTCGGCGTTGATCAATTCCTTCACGGCTTGACCTATATCCTCATGCTCAAGCTACTCTTTACCTGATGGTCAGCAGAGCAGGGGGCAGGTCATGTCGATTGTCGGAATCTACCATTTTTCACCTGATGGCCGCACTTCTAGCTCAAAGGTCCAGGCGGAAGGCTTTTGCTGTGTGAGAAAAAAGACCGTTTCGGCGATTTCATCGGGGCGGGCAAAAAAGTCGTCTGGTTTATCGGGAAGTTTTTCGCGAAGCCAAGGCAAATCCACAATGGCATCTATCACCACTAACGACACATGAATACCCTGCGGCCCCAGATCACGCGCCAAAGATTGGGCAAGGCTTCTTTGCGCGGCTTTGGCAGCTGCAAAGCCAATGGATTTTGCGCCGCCACGCCGTGAAGCGGTTGCCCCCATAAAAATAATATTGCCAGTGCCTGTCTGTTTCATGGCAGGGACAATGGCTTTTGCAATCTCATAAGCGCCCAATGTATTGACCCGCCATGATTGCTCAAACGCATCAAGGCTGATATCATCCAAATCTCCCCATAACCCTTTGCCAACATTATAAACCACGCTCTCAATGTCTCCCATTTCAGCTTGTATGGTCTCTATGGTTTTTGCTATGGACTGGCTATCTGTCACATCGCAGGCAAAAGCGCGTGCTTTGGGCAATGATAGGGCTAGTTGCTCAGAAAAAATTGTGGATCGCGCCAGTAAGGCCAGACTATAGCCAGCCTCTGAAAAACGTCTGGCAATAGCCCCGCCATTGCCAGGTCCAACACCAATAATGACGCAAAGCGGTTGTTTTACCATGATCTTAAGTTTCCTTTTGTCTGTTGGCATCTTGCATTCGCCAATGGGGCGGGTAGGTTTTTTGAAAAAACGGCAACGCCTCAATGCGCTGCGCCCAATTCTGCATTTGATCTGGCACAAGTTTATAGGCAGAATAAGCAGGATTTTTGAGGTCAATGCGCTTCAGCAAAGCCACAAATGGATAGAGCGCAAAATCAGCCGTTGAAAGTTGAGACCCTGCGATATAATCCCCCTTAAAGGCTTTTTCCAGCAGGGCGAGTTGTTGCCCCGCTTCCTGTTTGGCTTTCGATACCAGTTCTAGGTCTGGGAAACCTTCAGAGCGAAATAAAATATCAACCACCATTTTTCGGACAGGTGGATAGAGATAATTATATGTTTCAGCAGCCACCCGTTTGGCATAGGCACGCTGCGTCACATCACTTGGCCATAACGGCGCGCCCTGCATTGGATATTTTTCTTCAAGATAGTCCACCATCACCGCCGATTCGTATAGTGCCAAGCCGTTATCGACAAGGGCAGGGGCTTTTTGGTGCGGATTGATGGCGCGAAAAGTTGGCGCTTTGAGGTCGCCAGCATCTGCTGACAATATGTGCAGCTGATAAGGGATTTGTTTATGCTCAAGAGATAGCCAGACCCGCCAGGAAAAAGGGGAGCCTGAAAGATAATAAAAGTCAATTGTCATGGTTGCTCTCCTCCCCTAAATTAAACCCAAAACACGTAGGCCAAGAGCCATTTGACAGAAAAATCCAATAGCAAAAGCAATGGTCCTAAGCAGTGGAATGCCAAAGGTATAGATGACGGCGTGTGCTATTCTGGCAAATAAAAATATCATGGCTGCGGCGGCTGTTAGCCCATTGCCAAGCTGCAAAATATGCACACTGAGTGCGAGCGGTGCAAACACAACCAAATTTTCAATGGCATTTCTATGGGCTTGTGACAAACGATAAGCCCAATCTGATTCTGGACGGACATCTGGCTGCGGGTTTTTCAACGCTTTCCATGGCCCCATTTCAGCCAGACGGTTGAGGATAATAGGAAGCCAGAGTATGCCTGTGAAAAGGGCTGTAAGGATTGTATATAAAAGTTCTGGTGAAAGGGTGTTCATATGATTTCCTCTGCAAAAATGCTTCTGTTTTATGATGGGAGGCGGGGTCTCTATAAAAACACTAGCGATGTGAAGTGATTGCTTCTATGCTCTAAACAACTGAATTTATTGCAGGGACGATCATGAACAACTTAGACAGCTCCAATATTTCTCCCTTTAATGATGCTCTTGAGGATTTGCGCATTGCGGGCAGCGTGTTGCTGCACGAGACCTATAGCGCGCCTTGGGCGATTGATATTCCAGAAGAAGCAGTGTTACAAAAGCTATTGGGTGTGGGCACAGATGTGCGCGTGTTGCCGTTTCATTTGGTGCGGCAGGGCGGTTTTGATCTGAAGCATGACGGTCATGAACCAAACCATATTACCAGGCATGAATTGGTAATTTGTCCCGGCGGTGAAGCCCATCGCATGTCGTTTGGAAAAGCAGTGCCAGCCGTTTCACTTGATGAGATATTACAGGGACAAAGTCCTGCCAAGCTCCCAACGCAGATCAATGAGGGAACAGAACTGGTTTGCGGTGTCTTTCAATTAAGAAGTGTGCCGCTCAATCCATTATTGGCTGCATTGCCGCTGGTGCTGAAAGTCAGAACGGTGGGCGACAATGCCAATCCTATGCTGGTTCATGCCACACAAATGCTGGCAATGGAGTTAAGGCATGGTCGTCGCGGCAGTTTTACGGCTTCGCGCCTTCTTGAAGTGTTCTGCGCCGAAGCTATCCGTTCTTACTGGCACAGCACAGGCGCGCAACAAGTCCCCGGTTGGTTTAAAGCCCTCAATGACCCCAAAATTGCGCAGGCGCTTGCCCTGATCCATCGCCACCCTGAGAGGTCATGGACAGTTGCCCTATTGGCCGAAGGATGCACCATGTCAGGCTCACGTTTTGCTGCAAGGTTTCGCGAAACAACAGGGCAGAGTGTTATGTCCTACGTGGCGCAATGGCGTATGAGCGTGGCTTGCCGCCTGCTGCGTGATACAGATAACAGCCTTGCGACCATAGCCGATAAGGTGAGCTATCAAGACCTGGCAGCCTTCAGCCGCGCCTTCAAAGACCTCATAAACGAAAGCCCCGCCCGCTGGCGCACACAGCAAAAGAAACAGCCTTGACGGCATAGCGCCTGAAGGAAATATTGAAGGATAGAGCATCCTGCGTTTAAACTCGGTCAGCAGTACCCTGAATTTCTAAGATAATTCATACACTCTTTTGGTGAGAATTTATCTAGTAATTTTCCCAGATGTTTCCATAGTGCTTCATAGGTTCTCTTTTCTGCTTTTCTCATCAATGTTTTTAGCTTGGCAAAGACCTGTTCAATAGGATTAAAGTCTGGTGAATATGGTGGCAAATAGAGCGGCTTTGCATCAGCACTGGCCAAGATTTCTTTAACTCTTTTTACTTTATGAGATGACAAATTATCCATAATGACGAGATCTTTTGGCTTCAGTGTTTTTAGCAAACATTCCTCAAGCCAGACACAAAATGCGTCTCCATTGATGGCTCCGTCCAAAGCCACAATCAATTTTATGAAAAAACATGCAGCCACAAGACTGAATATGAAATTTTATTTATACTGTTGTCACTCGGAAACCCGAAAAATTCAGGTGAAAAATTTTGTTTTCTGGAAAGGCGCGTTCTTTGCAGCGCTGCCTTAGCACTGGAAGAAAGGCGGAACGCAGACAGAGGGCAAAAGAGCCAGCTGAAAGTTCGGCTATCTGGGTGACAGGAGTATAATAAAAGTGTTCATAATTCAAGGCTTTCGCGTAATCTGGACACAGTGATATGCCAAATGGGTGTAAAACCTCTGCATAATTGCCTGTTGCGTACTATAAACGACCAGCACATCGCCCTTGACAGTTGGCATGTTTTGAATGTGAACAAAAAAATACTTTCAATCTTTCTTGCCCCACAGATGCAAGAAAGATTGAAAGCTGCTTTAGCAGCCTGAAATTAAAAAACAGAAGAAGTAAAGATTTTTGATAGCTTTTCATTTTGATATCTTCATTGTTTAATATTATATATTTTTATTATTATAATTTATTAATATCATATCTCTTTAGTTTTTTAATGCTATGCTATTTTGCTAGCAAGCTATATATTAAGAGATGTTTAAGCCTGTTTTCCAAAGTAACTTGCCTCTTATTTTGTCTTATCCTGGAAGAAAGCAATAAAATCCTTGTCCAAATCGTCAGGTTTTCCTTCCTTATTGATCTTGTCACAATAAGCTTTTTTGACGCTTTGCCAATCAAGGAAATTTGTTTTTGCTATAGCCAAAGTTTTTTGTTTCGTCTCTGGTTTTAGCAAATCAATCAGTTGTAATGGTTTTGGGTTGACTGTTTCTGTCCGTTCTTTAGGGGGCTGGTCAATGACAGCCAGAAGAGAAGGGGGGCGATAATCTGTCTGAATGCCCTTGACCAACCAGCCTGTTGATTTTGCCTTGTCAACTTTCTTGAACATGGCATATTCCTTAATATGCCACTCAATCCGTTCATCATCATATTCTTCAATTATGGTACGGGCTGTTTTTTCAGCCACCCCATAGCTACATAAGGATCTGTAGAGCTTTTGTGCTTTTGGCTCACTTTCTTCCCTATTATCAAGGCTTACAGGAGGCGCTTCTCGCCATACTGTAAATTTGATACTGGCAAACTTTCGGCCTTCCTTGATGGCTTCCCAGCTAAAGGAAATATCTGTTTTTTCGTTTATTTCTTTTTGGGCAACTTCAATGACATGCAAGCGAAAGTCCCTGTATTTTGCATATTTTGTTCCAATCTCTAACATGTCGCGCAAATAATCTATCCTAATAATCCGCATCCCAATTTTTTCGTATTGTTTGAGCAAATCATAGATACGACCTGAATAGCTGCTTTTCAGGAGCAAGGCATATTCAAGGGTTATGGCAGTATAACTTTCTTTCAGTTGAAGGAGTTGTTTTTTGAGTTCAGGGTTCAGGCAAGATTCAACGTAGCCTTCGCCCCATTTATATTTGATTTTGAGAAACCAAGGGGTGTAGGTGTCCTCTTTTGCTTCAGTATCCTTGATGACAAGGGTGCGTTTCGAAAGGCTATCAGCGATAGCGGAGACATCACGGTAAATACGGGCATTTGGTTCAAGGCCTGAAAATTCTGCAAATTCATTGACCCCAATACGATAGGTTTTGAATTCTTCATCATCCTTGTTGATCTGTGACATTTGCCAGAGCATGAAACGTCGTTCTGGTATGCTAAGTCTGTGCCTACTTTCTATCAGGTCGTTGTGGCGAACGACAAGTGCATTTCGATCTAATTTTGGAGTATGAAGAGTGATAGTATCTGGGGACATCTGACAGGTTTCTATTCATAAAAGGAGGTATTTTGACTATTGAGCCTAAGGTTATGAAGGGGAAAGTCAATATTTTTTTTCCCCTTTCACTATGCAAAACCTCCCCTTTAGGTCTGTTTTATATCGAATAAGTGCATTTTTGGGGGGAAAGGGTTGGTCAAAAGGGGCGTAAAATAGTGTTTGTGGTAGGTGTGGACTATGAATAATATCTGTGGGATTTATGACTATGCAAAACCTCCCCTTTTGACCTATCTTATTGTTTTTATTGATTTTTTATATTGAGTAAAGGGGGGATATATCATGAAAATGCCCATTGATGGGATGTTCTTCTACTGTAAATGTAACATTTTTCTGTTTAATATGAAAAATGTGACAGACTACTATGCAAAACCTCCCCTTTGGCTATGCAAAACCTCCCCTTTCACTATGCAAAACCTCCCCTTTAAGGGTAATATTTTGGATAAAGGGGAAAAAATAATTATTCTCTCCCTTTTCACTATGCAAAACCTCCCCTTTCACTATGCAAAACCTCCCCTTTCACTATGCAAAACCTCCCCTTTCACTATGCAAAACCTCCCCTTTAGGCCGTTTTTAGCTATGTATTTCAGTAGGTTACAGAGCCGAAAACAACATAAAGTATTAAAACATATAAAACCTTTACAACATTGAGCGTTTTTTACTTCCCAAAAATGGGTTGGTGTAACAAGGATTCCTACATATCCACCCTTCGGGCTTTCCTGCCTAACGCTGTTTGACCGGCGGTCATAACTGAGTTCGCTTGCGCTCACAAAATTTCTTAGTTTTCCTGGGAACCAGCCCCAAACCACCAAAATATTTATAGAACAGTGAATTTAGATCTCTTTTTGCTTGGTGATGACGCTTCGCTTTTTTTTCAGAAACATCATGGAAAAACATAGGAAGTTTGGGGTTACCTTTTGAGTAGGAGGTTGCCACAACAAGCACCTGGACGCAAAGTGACACCCTAAAATCTCTTGGTTTGCTTGGATAGATTTTTTCTTGGCAAGGGGTTTGTGTTTTAGGGATAGATTGTACCAGGCACTTTTCAGACCATTATTGCAGATAGAAGGGAGTAAGTCAGTCTACAATCAATGCTATAGCCCTTGTTTGGCTTGTGAACAGCTTTTTAACCATTTTCATGCGGGAAACTACCAAGCACTTCTTAAGGCTGCTCATAGGTGCTTAAAATGCGTTTAATCGCTATATGAGGGAAGGGGTGTCATGGTTGGTTTTGGCATGGGACATGCTATGGTTCCCCTAAAACGAGCCTAAAAGCGCGCGTTTTCCCCTTTTTACCGCTTTTTCAGGCTGCCCTGACAATTCCCAGACTTTAGAGAGGTTTCGGTATGAATGACAACCGTTTTTTGCTGGCTTTTTACCCAACAAAAACCTCAGCCATCTGTATGCAATCCCCCAATTTTTTCCCTCAGGGCGCGCCATAACTGTGCAGATTTTATGCAGCCTGTTTCATAAAAATAAAAGCCCTAAATATGCTGCAAACCCTTGGCTGAAATCTTTGGACGGTAAACGCATATCTCTCAATGGCACGACACCAGAGCTTTAAAGCTCTGGCGTTACGATGAAATAATGTTTTTGAACACAGCGATGTCTGATAGCCACAATAGGCAGATTCAAACCGCTCCTCATCACGTAAATCGCTTGCAAATAGGAGGTCTTTACGGCAATAATTCAGTCAGACTCTAACTAAAGATAGCGTGCTTTTCCTTTTTTACAACACATTAGGTTTGATGGTAAGGGGAGGGACGAATTTAGGATGATATATAAAAATTTCAAGAAAATGTGTTTGCTGGTAGCTGTGTTGCTTTGTATAAATATTGGGCTTCAGTTCGTTGGAGGAAATAATATGGTTAATGCGAGCAGGCCACGTAATCCACAAAGACCTATGCGAGCGACAAATTGCGCAGAGGCTCTGCAAAGGGTGCGGGAGGCGGCAATTGGCAGTTCAATTATTGATAAAGCCCAAAACAAAAAACATTTAATGGATGCGCTTGATCAAGCTGAACGCCTTTGCCTTGAACGGTTGCCTGAAAAAGATAGGGCAGGGAAAAAGTGATATGTTTAAGACAATGCCACACAAAATACACATCATTTAGTAATTGTGATGATCATTAATAATTGAAATATGCATGATAGATCTGCCTTGATACATATATGGCACATTTAAGAGGAGAGGCGTTTAATGCCCGATATATTTGAAACGAGTGATGCAGCAGCAGCAACAAGTACAGCTTATACATTGCAGGTTGGGCAAAACGTACAGGGCAATATCAGTTCTGGTGGCGATCATGACTGGTATGCTGTTGACCTTGTAGCCGGGCAGACCTACACTTTTGGTTTGGTTGGTACGGGTCTTAGTACTGGCCATCTCCATGATTCTTACTTGCGTCTGCGCGATGGTGCGGGAACCCAGCTACTCGGTGATGATGATGGCGGACCGGGGGTGAACTCAACCATCACTTACACAGCCGCAACCAGCGGCACCTTTTATCTTGATGCTGCCGCATATAACAGTACACTTACTGGAGAATATACGCTGTCAGCCGTTCAGGGCAGCCGGGCGGACTATGATGTAGCCATGGCAGCCGGTTCTTTGTTGCGTTCTGACAGTAGCTGGAGTACAGCAGGAACAGCAGCAACCATTAGCTGGGCTGTCCGTGATACATTTGTTGGCAGTACAGATGCAAGGGGGGCTGCGGCATCTTTTAGCCAATTATCAGCCGCCCAGATTGCTGCTGTGCAATCTATTCTCACCGATTATTCAGAAATTGCCAATGTAACGTTTCAACAGGTCAATCCTGGTGGCACCAGCAATAATGCCACCATGTTGTTTTCTAATTATAGCTCAACCACTGACGGTGCAGGAGCCTATGCTTATTTTCCAGGCAACACGGCAAGTTCGGCGGATGCAGGGGATGTGCGCCTTAACACAGACAGTGTATCAACAACTTCCTTGGAAAGAGGCAGTTTTAGCCATGTGACTGTTATGCATGAAATCGGCCATGCCATGGGGCTAAGCCATCCAGGTGATTATAATGCAGCACCTGGCACAAATATTACCTATTCGGCTCATGCCCAGTTCACACAGGACTCAAACCAGTACACCATCATGAGTTATTTTGATGAGTCGAATACCACCACCAGCTATGGCGGTGAGCCAGATACACTGATGCTTTACGATATTTATGCCCTGCAACTGCAATATGGTGCGAACATGACAACACGCACTGGCGATACAGTTTATGGCTATAATGCTACAGATACTGGTTCTGTGTATGATTTTTCTAGCAATGGTACACCTGTGCTCAGCATATGGGATGCGGCTGGTACAGATACACTTGATGCTTCAGGTTATAGTGGCAGCCAGACCATCAGCCTTGTCGAGGGCACTTTTTCAAGTCTCCTTGGCTTGACCAACAATGTCTCTATTGCTTTTGGGGCAACTCTTGAAAATGCCGAAGGTGGCAGCGGCGGTGATACTATTACAGGTAATCAGGCTGTTAATATTATCAATGGTCATAGCGGCCTTGATACCATTCATGCTGGTGCCGGTGATGACATTGTTGATGGCGGCGCTGACAATGATGAAATACATGGTGAAGATGGCGGCGACACGCTTGTTGGCGGGGCTGGTATTGATACCATTTTTGGCGGCCAAGGTAATGACATCATCTATGGTGATCGCCTTGATGGCACCAGTATCGGTGTGGCGCCAGCCATTACACTGGGTACAGGGCAAATTAACAAGGCAGGGGGTAATATATCAATTGCCACAGCACAGGATATTAGTGGTGAATTTAGTTTGCTTGCTGATACTGAAATTGCTGATGCCACGACTATCCACCATGTTTCGGTTACAGGTACAGGGGATGGCAATGTCGATTATTACAAAATTACGCTTAATAATAGCAATGTTACCATAACGCTGGATATTGATCATGCCAATGATGCTGGTACTGGGAATTTTGATTCTGAAATCAGCGTCTATCAAGCCAATGGCACGCTGGTTACCAATAATGATGATATTAGCAATGATGCAGGCAGTACCAGTGGTCTGGATTCGGGACTAAGCTATACATTCGCTAATCCTGGCACTTATTATATTGCTGTTGGCAGATACTCAAACTCAACAGATCCTAATGCTATTTCTGTTGGGGGAACTTATGAGCTTCAGGTTTCTGTTGCGGGGGAAATCATTTCCAATGATGATGTTCTTCATGGTGATGATGGTAATGACACTATTCATGCCAGTGTTGGTAATGACCAGATTTTTGGTGATGCAGGCACGGACACTTATGATTTTTCCCATGACACACAAGGGGCAGTTGTTAATCTGGCAGCGGCAACAGATCAGGCTATTGGCGCAGGAATTGGCACCGATCAGATCAGCAGCATTGAGGCTGTTATTGGTGGTAGTGGCAGCGATACCATTACAGGTACGACAGGAGACAATAGCCTGACTGGTGGCGGCGGCGATGACACCCTTTCTGGTGCAGGCGGTGTTGACATCTTGAATGGCGGCGCTGGTCGTGACTCCTTGTTTGGTGGCGGCCAGGACGGTGACGAACTACATGGCGGTGCTGATAATGATTATCTTTATGCCACATCAGCTAATGAG
>JAUTBZ010153558.1:0-11510 GCA_032361785.1 Lepetodrilus galriftensis
ACACACACACACTATATCTCGCTCTCTCTCTCTCTCTCTCTCTTTCTCTCTCTATATATATCTCCTTGAATCTGGTTTTATTTCTGTCATGTATCAATGGCCTTTATTTTCTTGTTGTTGTTTTTTTCTACACCTATATTATGCATTGTTTCTTTATCCACATAACATCGTGTATATACCTATATAACATATATTGTTTCTATACATACATGTATATAACATAATAGTATACTGTTTCTATACATAAATAATACTATCGTTTCTATTCCTATATAACGCATTGCTGTGTATTTCAGAGAGTCGTGAAACTGCCTACATCCATGCCATTTCCTCCGCCGGCGTCATGTTCAGTGTTACACGTGCGTGTGCGCGTGGTCAGCTGGACAACTGCGGCTGTGACAGCAAAGTCCGGAGACTGGACACGGCGGGAAAGTTTGAGTGGGGAGGCTGCTCGGACAACGTCCGGTATGGCCAGAGATTCTCCAAGGAATTCGTGGACTCAAACGAAGATCGAGCTCACGAGTTTGGTCTAATGAACATGTGGAATAACGGTGCAGGAAGAAAAGTACGTACTACTAAGAAAACATGTCTTTAAAATGTCAATATGCCAATTAGTGTTAACGTCTCTTATATCTAAATAATTGCATGACACTATCTTGCCGGGTCTCTCAATGAAATGTTACTTGTTGCGTATTTCGAAGTTCTTTGTTGGCTGCAATTTATAGATTGTTAACAAGCAGCGTATGCACGTGTAGTGGTTTTGTAATTTATACCTGGAATTCTGTTTCTTCCAGACTGTGAAGGACAAACTGGAGCTGATCTGCAAATGTCACGGTGTATCTGGTTCTTGTTCAGTCAAGATCTGCTGGCGGAAAGTGAAGACATTTAGGCAGATAGGGTCCTCTCTCAAAGAACGCTTTGACGGAGCCAGCATCGTGCGAGTCGACAAGAAAAGGATGAAATTAAAACGCATTAGTAAAAACCAGAAGCGTCCCACAAAACGGGATCTTGTATACTTGGAGGAGTCCCCTGATTTCTGTAACTATAACCCTGGGGCCGGGTCACTTGGAACTCACGGTAGACAGTGCAACAAGACAAGCTTAGGACTTGATGGTTGCACGTTGATGTGTTGTGGTCGGGGGTACTACACGCTGGTGATTCAGGAGCGTGATGACTGTGACTGCAAGTTTTATTGGTGTTGTCGAGTGGAGTGTAAAAAGTGCACGCGGACCGTTGAAATGCATTATTGCAACTGATCTATGGGAACTACGTCGATGGCGGCATCTGGGGAAGGTAGTTCTGATGTTTGGTGCCTGAGACTTGACGAACACATTGGCCGAGTTGGTTTCTGCAAAGAAAGTATCAATCGATCCTGATATTAAAGACAACCTCATGACATCGTTGTCACTCGGTTTTTAGATGGTGTCTCACATTGATACGTAATGGTCACAGGCTATATTTAAAGAATGGATTTTCAACTGGTTCTTTGGTTGAAAAGAAGGATGTTTAGACACTTGACGTCTAGTTGTAATACAATAAATTACATCCCTATTGTCATGACAGTGTTGGACATACTGACTCCAGTGCTCCAGTTTGTAACCAGATACTAGTACACCTTACTGGCCTACGTGAAGACTGCCTACAGGGTCACTGTCGTGGGAATGTATCATGGTTGAAGTAACGGATTCACCGAACTTAACGGAACTGATGGATATCCCTTATGAACTGATATTAATGAAGACGTGGAGTAATGTATAAAGTACAAACAATATTGGTGTATGTGTCGTTTAATATTTTGTTTGTATTAGAAAGTATCATTCAGTGACTATTTTAAGATATACTTTATTAGTACGCAAAGGAGATGCTAGTGTATGTTGAGTTCACTGCTGTATCTGACCACTAGTGAGCTTATGTTCAGGTCTGGATGTCCGGGGTGTCAACCCCGGCGTAACCAGTAACTGTTCTCAGAGTTCCTGTTGAAGAATATATTTTCCACAAGCGAATGTTCAAATTGTTTAGATCATGCAACAATATAAACTCAAACCTTTGGGAATCTGCGTTGATGTTAATACTATTATTATAACATTTTCTGAGAAATAAACGTATGGAATCAAACCTATATGATGAGAGGTTTTACGTTGTCCTTGATCTTTCCAATGTGTGCACATCCTAGCGAGAAAGTTTAATTTATATTTCTAATTAATATATTCAGATACAACTTGGTGCAAACGCTCAAAACCACCTATCCCTGCAGTAATTATGATGGTTTAGTGTCATGTTTTAGTAGATTAACCTAGGAACAGAAAGAAAATTAGCTCTATACAAATCGGTGACATATCTAAAGCGGGGTTTCTAACGATTAGAAATACAGGGTTAACATATTATAAATGACTCTCACTTTACGGTTTGATTACTGGTAGTATTGAACTATATCCTTCACTTGAAGACGAAGTTAATCACACACTCAATTCGTGATACAGATCAAGGTTATATATTACGTGTAATCGCATTAAGCTAGATGGATATATGGCTATCATATTTTATGTCAGACTTGAAGGCCGATTTTATCGTAGCACCAATATATTACGGGTTTTCCTTTCAGATTATGAAATATTACTAACCATATTATGTGTCGATAAGTGCGAAATAAAGCTATCTTGCTTAGTTCCTCAACCAGTATTCGTTAAAGTGTTTTCGAAGTTAAACTGTTAAATAAGTGGCATGAGTTAAACAAGTTCTAGTTGACCTATGCCTTGTGTTTTGTGTCAGTTTGCCAAGTGACCTATAGAACATGTATATTTATATAAAACATGCATTGAAAACCACAAATGGACCGAGTCAATAAATGCACTATAACCTATATATAATACATATGTATGAATATTCACACGCTACAAGCTATACAGCGCTAGACCATTGGTGTACAATTCTCAAAATTAAATTATCTACATATTATCAAATTATATACTTTGACAACTTTCATAAATTAATCCAATACTAATTATGTATATTATCATAAATGTTCTGGCATCTCGAAGGTGTAAGTATTTTAAGTAATTAATGATAAAGTCTTGCAAGTCTCGCTTCTGTTACTTCCATCGCGAGTTAATATTCTTTCGGTAAGGTCAGCTTGGTCGCAGAACAGCTATACTAACATGTATTTACAACTTCCCTTGGATGTGAAAAAATAATATCTAATGTGAATGTTGCATAATACAAGCGTAGCGTTATAGAATACATAGTGAACATGCGATACTAACAAAATAATCTGCAATATATTTTCAGATACGGTAGTAGTAGGCTATAGTTATCGTGAAAATAAATGTGCACATATCTTACGCATTTAATTGAATATAATAAGGTTCAATATCGCATTCAATATTGCAGTGTTATGTACACTATTGAAATGTAATGCATTTTGTACACATTACTATATGGCATAGTTGACTGTTGAACTATACCGGATTATTAGTTGCCTTGCTATCTACAGTGTTACCATGGGTAAATATTCCATTGTAGAACCGGAAGTCCGCATAGTCTAGACTAACCCATTGCTATCTGTGCACAGGCATTGCTCTGTCTGGACAAGGACCGGTGTATCGCATTTTGAAGAAACGAGACTTTCTTTTTGGCATTTCTATTTTGATGTTCGCAGTGTTATTGTAGTATTTGACCGAATGTCGACATTATTATACATATGTACATAGGTGCTTGTACAGTTCGTCATTTGTCGCCCTCTTAGTGTATATTGTGGTCAGTTATAATGTCATATTCTGTAGTTAGTTATTCGATTAGAAGATATTTATTATTTTGCTTATCTGAAACAAGCACGTATATGATGAACTTGCTCATTAGTAGCGGGTATTTAAATACTTTCAATTCTGCAGTTAAATATCTTATTTAAACAAAATTGAATGCTTTCTGTATTTTCCCATTATAAAACTGATCGTAACTTAATGCTTAGCATGTTATTTAACTGAATATTATGTTATGTTATGTCGTGTCCATGTTCGTATTAATTCTATTCATACAAATGCTAATTTTAATTTAAATATTTTATACAAATATGTCAATGTGTCTCCAAACTGAATGAAATAATTAAACTTTCATTATCTTAAGTCCGTGTCTTTGTCTCTTCTCATTGTCTACAGACAGCTTGCATCAATTTAGTCACCTGGTTTAGTGACCAGATTGTCTGTATGAATAATAAATGGCTCATAATTAAAGAACGTATCAATTTGACATTCTACATCCAGTTATGTCTGCTTGACTTGGATTCATACAAAGGACGATACGTTATCATGATCCGCCTGAATATCGTAGTTTGATCCACACGTACATACAAACAAATCCTATGTAAAGTTCTTCTCTAATAGTTCCGAAAATATCAATACGTCTAGAACGGAATGTATGTCAAACGGAATATTATATTTAATTTGACAACATTAACCCTTTCTAGAATTGGACCAGTTCAGCGAACTGAGAGATATCCTTTGAAGATGTGACAGAATTTAATTTCCAGGATGTTTGCCTAGAAATACGTGTGCGTCACACACTGGACGCAATTTGATACACGAATGTCTCCAAATTCAAAATCTGGGCATTGCGAATTAGCGTAATTGATAGTTTTCCTTCACGTTTTGCATAGTGCACTCTTTGATGTAAAGTAATAACGTCTTAGGGGCCGATTCGTCATCCAGAAAGAATATATTTGTTCAAGCAAAACTAAAATGCAGTTTTCTATTAGTTGTAAAAGCAATTAAGAGATGAAAGCATACTTCGGCCATTCTGAAGAACTCCGGGTGATGCTGGAGGTTTAACTAGATAACCTCCCAGTTGATATCCTAGCAATTATTTAGATCACTAGACGTGATATTTGTGGAGAGTAATGCATTCACTACTGTGGCAAACTGGGAGGACGTTCTGGAGGAAACTAGCCAACACGGTGACAGTCATGGGAGATAATCCTCCTCTATGCTGTAAAACCACGTGTACCCGACAGAGGGCGGCACTTGAGAGGTCATGACCTGCTGAAGTGACGGTGCCATAGAAGAAACGTCACGTGCTCACGAGAAAGTGCTACATTGTTAAGACGATCGGCATCAATTCAATATATGTTTTGACTGACAGAAATGCTTGCCTCAAACAAGTCGGTATGAGTGTGCGACCCGTGAACAAAAAAGTTGTATTTAATCTGAATTGAATCGTTTACATGCCGGATACTGGTATCAAGAAAAGGCCTAAGTGAAAACTATGTTATCTGAATGGAACTATCTTAGTCTCACGAACGTATAAGGGTGGTCCCAACGTAATACTTTATTACACCATGTGTGGTGTTGTTTATAGCCTCTCGAAGGGTCAAAGGCCACGTATGTGCAGCTCTGTTATCATGCTTCTCACTGGCCTACAACATCCACAGCAACTCAGACTTTGATAACACTGACATCCTCACTCTAGTTGAAGTGGAGTATGTGAGAAGAAATAACTTTTGTTTCCTTTTGATGACTTTAATACGAGAGGTTTACTGTTGTATAGCCCACCTACGACAGTGTGGGCCAGTCCCACAGAAGGACTCTAGAGATCTAGGCAGAATTCCAATTGAAGTGCAATCGCTGTACAAGCATAGGCGGGGTGCATCCATCCACCTTAAAACCAATCAAAGGTAAAGGTTACGCGTAAACAACATGCACCAGTAAAAACAGATGTGATAGTAAGGACCGGTTAACCGTCAAGAACCTGCAGATGCAATGGAAGAAGCATAATGCCAGATTCCTCAATCCGAATACCAAAATTTGGTAGAAATCTTCCCCAAAATATCAGGCGCCCTTAATTAATTTTATTGAATATAGTTTGATACTATTTTCAAATGTATAACATGCTATCATTATATAGATATTTCTGCTGGAGTATTGTACGATTGATAATATATTAACAGCAATATAACGTAGATTGTAAACTGAAGAATTCGAGAATAAGGGAAGTAACTCTATGTTCTGTATTTCAATACAGAAATGTATTTTCGCAGATATATTCCATTGACCATCCCCTACCGTAGAATTAGGAACAAAATATGTTGGGATTTACAAAAACGACGTTAATTGTGTATCGTTAGTAAAAATATTTTTCTTTTTAGTTTCAATTTAGAAGCACAAAAGAAACATGCATTTGGTTGTATTTCTAAAGTTTATTATTTAAAAAGAGTGTAATGAAGATTGCAATGGTAACAAAGACCAGAGATATATTCGTGGACAGTGAAGCCTTCATTAGCCACTCCAGTATCTCTAGACATTCCAACTCCGGTTGATCTTGGACTGTATCCAAAGACAGTGGACGCAGGTCTTCTGTACTCGTCAATGTTTTGGAAACAGAATCCCACCTGAAACTCCGCACACACTTGTTTCAAACATCGGGCATGAAGTACAGGTGGAAGAAATGTAACAACAAACTCCACGCACTGTTTCCACTTCCACGGAGATAGGTTCAAATAAATATTATCTCTCTGTGATTCACACCACGGGGAGAGCGGTCTAGGAGGGTGTTTCTGTTTGTACTGAGGTAGCTCTGACTTAGATGTAGGCTGGAGTAGCGGGAGATGACGCTTTCTGTAACAGATCGCTGCCTCCTGGTGAGCGACTCCTACTCTGAGATTCTCAGTTTTGGAAGCACCCTATGGTAATACTAACTGTCTAGACCACGTTCCAATACAGATCTATGTTGTAAAATGCATCAGTATATACCCTAAGATAATAATCTCATAGAAAACTGATGTAATTTCGTCGTACTTTGTTCAAAACAGGATGAAGCTGACACTAACAGTTTGCGAACCACGTCAGGGAAAATAACACTATAAGTAAAATAGTGTTCGTAAATACACCAAACAACCGTATACAATGTCAGCTACTCCATAACATTACGCGATATCTTCTATATACAACTATTTCAGCTATGTGTTGCCACAATAATATATTCGCCAGAGTCAGTTTGGATTCTTGAAAGTTTATTTAGAAAGTGGAAAGCTTTTCGAAATTCGATAAGGTAGTTGTCCATAAGCCAAGTATTAGACGTAAAACAGAGTAGACACCCTCATCGTTGTAATGCGAATAGTTACCGTTTTCAATGAACATTGCACTTTTTATTGCATATATTTCCAATTCTCATAAAATGCATGGATACAAGTATAATAATGAACTCATGAATGTCGAAGATTGATAGATTGTTAAATATGGATTATTATTTAATAACGGACAGCTGAGATTGCAGAAAAAAGGCTTTTAATAACCAAGAAGCAATTGACGTTCACTTTTCCCTTCAACAACGAATCTGGACGTCAAAAGAAATGTAAATCTGATTACATACTGGGACTGATGCCAAGCCTGAAGGATCTGCATAATAATATTATAGAATGAAAATAGCATGTCAGTTTAAATTTGAGGGATATTGTTTATAGGCATGCTATAACTTCACTTCTTGTGATATGGTAGTTATCTCCAGAGCATTCATACCTGTCTAATGTCATGTTAGTGTTATGTTTAGAGTGACAGAACTGTAAATCACACGGTCTGTTTTAATATAAGCATGTCACGTTGCCAGTAGGAGACTAATGCTTTGTAGACAATCGCCATGGGTCCTGGTATTAACCCTTGACAAGCTAACACACTTTTGTTTTCAAAACTGTAATTTTGTCAAATGTAAATACTTCTTTATTATTAGGGAACCAGTATTATAGGTAACATACTATTTGTATTTATTTGCATAATTGAACCATCATTAGAATTAGGACAGTGTGGATAACCGAATGGACATCACTTATAGGGTTAAATCCATATTCATCATCGGTATAGAACTGGTACGAAGCCACGCTGTGAACATTAGCTATAGAGAAACTCGGCAAAAAAAGAATGAACGATGTTTGTGCAAATATTAGAATTCCTATATAATCTGGTTTCCATCTAGTTGAGTGTTCCCGTCTTGATAATGTGCGCGTTTTTCCATTTTATTTTGCAGAACTGTTATCGTGCCGACGGTTGTCATGATAGGGGTTAATGAGGAAACAGCACAGAACGGTGGAGAAACTTTCCAAAGATGTGATCAATTTGAACTCCTGGTGAAATGTGAACAGCTGTTCTTCGTATCACCATCCCCCAATTAGCGAGCGAGCGCAGTCCTTTGTGAAAGATTAAACAAACACCATCTCAGGAATATTAGCTGTACACGTTAACGGGACACGACTTTGTAATCTTTTATCTCCTATTGAATAGCATGTTAAATGCTGAAATAAACTATCATTAACGCCAACTGGGCAAATTGAATGATCTTGATTACAGAGATTTGAGGGAAGCGTTAAGCATGTAACTTCTTTTACCATTCCGCTCACTGATATGTCACAGTATCCGGAAACCGACCTACAGTTCTCAGCTTCAGGAATGTTTTGAAATATGGACCATATTTTACTTGGACTGGAGTCAAAGTGTAATACCTCTACGTAAACAAGACGTATAGACCAATGTGAGGGAAACGTCCGTCAGTTGCCGAGAGATAAGTTGGACTGTTTGTGAAGATATCTATGCGTGTTGACAGGTAAGTTTCCCTTGGAATCGTTTTTCCCAAGAAAAACAAGAAGTAAATTAGAAATTTTTCCCTGGGTATAAGAGGAGCAGGTGGGCAGTTCTCAGTGCGGGGTTTTGTAAGGTCATTGCCGGAACAATTCCAGTCGACCCTGAGTCCGACTGCCCCGTGTGGTCAGCGTGTACTTACGTCGAGTCGTGTCGACATTGTATGTGCTGCACGTCGACGTAAACACATCTTGATTTCATGTAGTTTCGACATTGTGCAGCATGTCGATATAAGAACATCTAGTGCCGTCTCGACATTGCACTGCACGTCGACGCAAGAACATCTTGAGTTGTTTTGACATTGTGCAGCACGTCGATGTAATGACATCTAGAGTCATATCGACATCGTGCAGCATGTTAACGTATACTCAGTACATATCTACGTCGTTTTGACATTGTGCAGCATGTCGACGTAAAGCATTTCAAGTCGTTTCGACATTGCACTGCAAAAACATCTCCCGTGCTTTCTTGCACTGCATGTGAAGTACGTACGTATCTAAAGATTTAAAGACACATTTTACGTTAACTACTTAACACATTTTTAAAACACACTATAGTAAATGTCCCAATTCTAGGCTGCGTGGAAGGTATTGTTACCTTCATATCCCAAATATATTTATAATGTTTCCTTCGTATCCCAAATCTATTTAATTGAGGCGCTCCTAATGCCGTGCGACAGTCTTAATAAACTGTAATGTCCTTCTTTTCTTCTTTACTTAAAATTCTTAGAGATAGCACTGCACGTGTTCTCAGCGTATGGTTAGCCATTCAGTTTCATCAAATTATCTTAACATGTAAGTAAGCATTTATGTCCGTATCTATATTGCAACCATTTATTGAAGAGACATGTATGGCACCAATAGCATCAAAATGTATTATCTATTCCTATACTTGGCAGATTTCGACGTAAGGCAAACATGGATGGCGAAAATTTCCCAAAATAGAATAGTGAAATTATATTACAATTATGTACAAGCTGTGCTTCTGTTTTCCAGCTATTGACTGGCTGGCCACAAGACACCTAGCTTCACAAAGCAAGACCAAGCATTACAGAAGTCTTGAAATGTTCAGGTTTGACAGACGCCCTACATTACACAGGTTTGACAGACGCCCTACATTACACATGTTTGACAGACGCCCTACATTACACATGTTTGACAGACGCCCTACATTACACAGGTTTGACAGACGCCCTACATTACAGGTGTCTCTGCTCTACTATCACGAGGCAAACTGCAGAGCATGGGTAATTGTCGGTGAATAAACAGAAGCATACTTGCAAAGGATATAGTCCATACAGTTCTGCCATTGGCTGTATGGAAAATTGGAGTAAACCTCTGCCGTAAATGCAAACGATATAGCCTAAACATTTATTACGCTCTTGAATAGGTTATAAGACAAGCATTCTGCAAGTACAACTTGTATTTGATAAGCACGGTACCATCGCCATTGTTGTAGAAGATGCAATCAACAAATCGCCGGCAAACCAGTAGAAAACACAACTCGGAGGTATTGTTCACGTCAGAAACAAATCAAATATGTATCGGGTAATTTGTCAAATATTCTGTCGATATACTAAAGGCAGGAACGGATTGTAAAACACTAATATTCACGTGGTGGGTATTTTCTTCATTGCTTAACATGAGTTTGTGAAACGAACCCGGGCACTGGTCACGAGACACGAGGACAAGAACTGACCACAACTGACCAGACGGTTTGATGAAGTGCTGCTTCAATTCCAGCCGAATGTCCGGACCAGTTGTTTGCAAGTGTAAGTGGTGATTAGGGAAGTAGTATCCGTGCTTCAGCTTGCAGTTAATCAAGCAATTTTGCTGACCAGAGGCATTATACTTTCTGTATTTATGGCGGGAATGGCGGGTGATTTATCGTATTATTTTGTCAACGTGGAACGGGTAATATATAAATAATTGCTAGGACATCAAACATAATCTGACCACCATCTTCTGATGCAGTAGTGTTTGGTCTGCATGATTGCCTATTCTGCATTGCTCTATTCAAATTTACTTACATTTCTACAAACATATGTTCCTTGTTTGGACCAGTTTAGAAGTGTGATATTAAATCTCCTAATGCTAGTATCTACCGTCTTTCCACCTGGCAATTATGTTGTAGACCTAATTGTTGTAAGAAATAAGTAAGAGTTACATCCAGACTTTCCTCGGTGTATCGTTCATTATCCCCACAGTTTTGGTCGTGGGGCCTCCAAGGCGGTAGCCAATGGCAATGAGGCATCACGGCCAAAACTGTTGGGATATTGACCGATACACCGAGGAAAGTGTGGTTGTAACTATCTTATGCTCCTCTTCCGGTCGAGTACTACATGGCATATCATGTACATATAAAATCTATGTAATTTCTGAGAAAATAAATGTATAACAAAGTGTAAGTTGTAATAGATCACCGACCCGCCAGATCAGCTGTTTATGCTTTTGGATGAACAATTAGTTCGTGTTGCACCTGGATCTGTTGTAGCACGTGACATTATAGACACGTGACTTTCTTGAATCAGTCATAACTAGATAAACGAATGGTCTTATCTTCAGTCAGCTATTTTGTCCTGTGGTAGCGACTGTGAAATCAAGATTTATTTTGATCATCAAACTGGTTCGATCCCAGGTTCGAGCACATGTATTCAACTCGATGAAGGGAAAGTGTAGCCCTACGTGTATTTCCAATATTCGTAAACTTTCTCCATAGGCTCTTGTAGGCTACAACTATTGCAACGTCAACGCTTTCTATTGTAGCGGGAGCCCAGTTACAACTAGAGTCGCACTACAAAAGCGTCGCGCAACGGGCACCAGTAATATACATATAGGGCGTATTCGAAACCACGTTCTCGAGTTACTAGAGAACCCATTCTGATCGTGTTCTCGTGTT
>JAUTBZ010153569.1:0-11509 GCA_032361785.1 Lepetodrilus galriftensis
GTGTTTTTATATTCTACCACATCACGAGGGACACAAATATTTGTAATTGGACCACTTAGCTGAGAATGAGCCATATAATACAGAGATAGCATAGCCTACAGGGGTAGCATAGCCTACAGAGGTAGCATAGCCTACAGAGGTGCTGTTGCTTTCATTGTCTCTTATCCTAAGGCCGTGCTAATAGTGCACACATTTAATTTGGTCATGACAGTTTAGCACACCAGACTGTATTTTAGCTATCGTTGAACAAAAAGCCGGCGTTTGAAGTGACAGACCGCAAACAAATCCACTGATAATGGAATACATATTAAAAACGATACAAATCCCTGAGCCATGACAGGAACCCAGACAAGCAGTGCTGGAGAGGTCAAGGTGACATCAAAAACACATTGTACATTATGAACCCACTGACTGACATTCTAGCGTCTGTTGTTGCACCACATAGAACGCCCATCGTAGATCATAGACCACTCCAGGTACTCATAGGGACATTGTACCGACACCAAGAACTGATTGATAGATCGTAGGGCGGGTATTCACTGTGTACGTGAGCGGTGTACCACCAAACAAAAACAGTATTTTATTACAGTGCAGTTATACATGTACATGTATATAGGTAATTGTCCATATGTAAGCTGCCAACACCCACTCCCCTACTCCCCACAACTACTACTACCACCACCTCCCACCCCAACCACCACCACAACCACCAAAACCACAATCATCATCACTAGCCACACCTTCAGTACCACCACCACCACCACCACCACAACCACCACCACCACCACAACCACCACCACTTTCTTCTACTACCACTAATACTAATACTAATACTAATACTAATGCTAATTAGCATCAACAATTAGCATCAACAATTAGCATCAATATTTGGGCTCCGAGTTTACGAAAATGGTTCAAATACGATTTCATGCGCAACTCAAAGTTGTGTTAACGCATCTCCATACTCAGTATACAATTTGAGCTTGAGCATGAACTCGTACTCAAAGAGTTTCGTAGTCTCGGGACAGGACCTGAACTCTCCTTCTTTTTGCAGCACCTCCACAGGAACCAAGATGGCTGAGCTGGAGTTGGCGTACGGGGCGACGTTTGAGCAGACGCTGCAACTCTTCACGGGCTTGTCCTCGGATGAGGTTTGGGAAATTCAGCGCCTACTCGTGCGCAGGGTGAGACTGAAGCTGTCGGAGTCACTGTCACCGGAAGGTATGCAGGCCATGCAACAAGCCAAAGAAGATATGGAGGAGATGGGACGAAGGATGTCGGTCAGTCAGCTCGCCTCTGTGACGACCATCTTGGCTACGACGTTGGTCACGGAATGCATCGACATGGGAAGCAAGCAGACTACAGAGCATCCGGCACCGCACGGAGATAGCTTGGATGGAACTACCAGACCGGAAGTGCAAGTAACGGAGAGACACGACCAGTCAGATGACGTAGTAGACAGGGCGGGAGACGACAAAAGACATTATCGGAAAGACAACAGTAACATTGTAGATGGCGGTACACAGTCAGTGCAGGGTCACAGCGAACAAGACGCCGGTTCCACGGAGAAGGGAGATATTCTTGAAAGCGATTCCCAGTCAGTGGAAAATACGAAACATACTAGCAGTGATGACAAAATGGTGCACGATACACGGGAAACAGACAGCTCAAGGAAAGATAACTCTGAAATGGTGCACGATACACCGGAAATGGACAGCTCAAAGAAAGATAACTCTGAAATGGTGCACGATACACCGGAAACGGACAGCTCAAGGAAAGATAACTCTGAAACGATAGCAGTTGTCACTGACAGTTCCACTCCAGCAGAACCACAAGGTTCTTCCTCTCCGGAAGAAGGAGAAACCAAGCATCACACAGAACAACAGAACCAGAAAGAAGGAGAAACCAAGCATCATGCAGAACAACAGAAGCAGAAAGAAGGAGAAACCAAGCATCAAGCAGAACAACAGGAACAGAAGGAAGGAGAAACCAAGCATCACACAGAACAACAGAACCACAAAGAAGGAGAAACCAAGCATCATGCAGAACAACAGGACCAGAAAGAAGGAGAAACCAAGCATCACGCAGAACAACAGAAGTAGAAAGAGTAAGGCTTTAGCCTAGGCTACTTTCAAAGAACTCTGCTCTTGAAAGTCTGACGTTTCTCGGCGAACATTGATATGATGTAGGCTACACATCTTACGTGCTACATGGAAGGCGTCAACACTAACTACACAACTAATGAGATGTACATTTCGAGGTTAATATCGAATTGTTCTCCTGACGGTATTCACATAATATGAAGACGTTCTTAGGGTGTTTGTCGTCTGTGTGAATAACGTATGCAGCAAGATACCGCCTCTCGTACATATGATTATATTCACCTCTCGTACATATGATAATATTCACCTCTACTAGCATAGCAACTTTAATTGTTATTGATAATACTATCCTGCCATTGATGTGAACACTTCAGGAAACAAAACGCAATGGTACTAAACTAATCTACACAATATTTCTTGTAAATAGTCACTATACAGGCCTACGCATATGTTAAAGATTATACGACTGCCTTACAACTGAAGTTCCTGGTTGTAGGAGGCACTAGACACGTCTGTAAGATGTAACCTCCTGAGTGTAGGAGGCACTAGACACGTGTGTAAGATGTAACCTCCTGACTGTAGGAGGCACTAGACACGTGTGTAAGATGTAACCTCCTGAGTGTAGGAGGCACTAGACACGTGTGTAAGATGTAACCTCCTGGGTGTAGGAGGCACTAGACACGTCTGTAAGATGTAACCTCCTGATTGTAGGAGGCACTAGACACGTCTGTAAGATGTAACCTCCTGACTGTAGGAGGCACTAGACACGTCTGTAAGATGTAACCTTCTGATCGGGGGCTGGATAAGGTGGGAATGCATTTCACAATTACAATGTGTATCAAACTATGTTGTCTCATGCAGTTCATTTGAGAAGCGATGGCTGGAAATTAGGCCCTAAAATCACCATCATTATTTGAGAGGCGACCACACTCGCTCGTCCGATGGTCATTTTACCACAAGTATATAGGCATACAGTATATTGATATTTCTTTCTACTGATCATATCGATCTAGTGTCGATGAGAATGACTATTAAATGTATTGATATATGGACTATTGCTTTCTTACCTTACATGTATTTCTTTTAGTCCTGAGATCAGCGATATTTTTCTACTTTCCAATTATTTTCATGTATCTTTCTTCTTACTGACGAAAATGTTTACGGCCCTCTGTGACGTCATGGCAACATCATGGCATCAGTTATATCGGTCATAGTAAACTATGATGTAGGAATTACACCTTCGTAAATGTACCTAGCAGCCTACTGACAAACCATGGATGACAATGACCGTTATTCGCCATCCGTGGATCCACGTTATCGACAGACCTATGAATCCACTGTTATTATCCTCGGTAGATCGCGCACAGTGCGACGGATGGTAACCAGTTCACAGACGACGTCGGGCGTCACAGATCTATGTAGACATCGTACCATCACAGCGCTATATGTCGCCATGTAATAATGTGAGCAAGTCGAGATGCTTTGTTGGCAGATCTCGGTCTATACTGGAACCGACTAATGGATGATCCTTTGAAGCCTAGCTACCGTTCACTACCCAACCTCAAATAATACAAATAATAAATTGGTCTCTACGTATTTCACCTTACAAGAATGTCAGACAAACACAGTTTCTTTAATTCTCTTTTATTCGAAAAATACAAAACACAATTGGCTCATAGTAACACACTATTGCCGTTCAACACTCTCCAGCTATTATATTTGCAGTTCGTCATTTAAACAACTACATCTCAAATAGGCAACTATTCTGACTGCATACACTTCCGGTACAGACGCACGCATTGTTTATAACATAAAATCATTGACTATCATACACACAACATTTTAAAGTACAAATATATGATACAAGCATTACAAATATACACATTGATTAGCATATATACACACACAACAAACGAAACGTATCGAATATATTATGATGTCTGCTCAATGTACATGTAGCTGGTTCCTAACCCAGTGGCAGTGCAGACATGTTACGTGAACTGCACGAGTCCACTGTTAATCATATTCTAGAAGTGTCCACGAATCCGTTGTCATGATGCAGAAATATAGCACCGCCACATGATCAAAGTCAAGGTTAAAACTGCCTAGTATCACTACACCAATGAGACACATCCTACTATATCTCCCTCTCTCTCTATATCTCTCTCTCTCCTCTCCCTTTCACCTCTCTCTCTCTCTCTCTCTCTCTCTCTCTCTCTCCCTCTCTCTCTATCTCTCGCTCTCCTTCTCTCCATTTATCTCTCTCCCTCTCTCTCCATTGATCTCTCTCCCTCTCTCTCCATTTCTCTCTCTCCTCTCCCCCCCTCTCTCTCTCCCTACCACACACATTATCACATACACATTACGAGGTTTACATAGTTTACGAGGTATACTTAGTATTAATGTCGCGAACTACTTGCTTCGATCAAATGTTGCGACTACCTAACCCTAACCCACAACCCACAACCCTAACCCACAACCCTAAACCCACACATACTGCCACTCATACACGTACTCCCATTTGAAGGACCCAGGGTGCACTAATACACATGCTCTTGAAGGACACAGGGTCCACTGATACATAGGCTATTGAAGGAATCCAGGGTCCACTGATACATAGGCTCTCGAAGGACTCATGGTCCACTGATATAGGCTCTCGAAGGACTCATGGTCCACTGATATAGGCTCTCGAAGGAATCCAGGGTCCACTGATACATAGGCTCTCGAAGGCTTCAGATGTCGTCCTCTGCTCTGTACACCTTCACATAGCCGTCGACCTGGGTGAGCGCCAGGATGTTCCGGCCACAGACGTACACTCCACACGGCTTGATCAGGCCGTCGTCCTCTGTCAGAATCTGCTTCACCAGCGCGCCTTTAGGCGAGACCAGGTGGATAGAGTTACCGTCCCTGTCCGCCAGGAGCGCGTGATTGGCCACGTCACAGGCCACGCCCAGCGGACACTCCAGAGGACATTCCTTGGGTTTATAGGAGAACTTGGTTACGCCGTCTGCCTCCAGGGAAAACAGAAGCTTCCTCCCGCTGTCTGACACGAGGAAGTCTCCGGTGTACGTCTGAGTGAGGTACAGCGGTCTGGAGATCACCGCCTTCTCGGCCTTCTGGGTGTACACATTCCTGACGAAGGCGCCCGTCTGGTCGATGAGGTCGATGGTGTCACAGTTGCTTGTGCCGACCAACAGACGCCCGTCGTGCGTCCCTGTGATGTACGCGTATTGCTTCTTGGTTCTCACCTGGGTTAGGATCCGTAAAGTTCCGAAGATGGAAAAATACAGAAGTAGTTTCTTGTTCATGACAGTGACTGCTATTTTGCTGTTGGAAATGACGGCCACGCGAGAAGGAATGTCCGGGATTGGAACACGCGTGAGCACCTTCCCATTGGAGTTAAATTTCTTCAAACATTTGTTATCTCTGTCCGTTAGGATTACCTCCCCTCCGGGAAGAATAATGACGTCAGTCAACAGAGGTTCTCCAGCGTCCTCGCGAGTTCCTCCGTGAAACGACGAGATGAGAGTCAGCTTGCCCTCCCATGGTGAGATCAGTGCGACAGTTGGACTGCTGGGAATAGGCTTGTTTCTGTCCGACGTAATTACCTCCCCTAGTACCAGAGTTCTCTGTAATCTGGACACGGCGCTGTCGTTTCCGGTGAAGGTCACTCTCCTGACAGGGTCGCCGTCTGACAGCTGGTCGCACGCCTGGCTGTACTGGTCCACGCGGTCAGACATTCCTCGTTCTACCTCCAGCAACTCGCCCTGGCCGTTCATGGACATGGCGCACTCGAAGACGTCGAGAGACCGCTGCACACACGCCATGAGAGCCTCGCCTTGGGTCAGGGTCATGACGACCTTCTTGCTCTCCACGTCAAACCTTGCGTTGACTTCCTTAACGATGTCCTGTTCCTTCTGCAGCACGGTGCTGACGAGCTCCTCTCTCAGCTTCCTCACGGACTCTATTGCCATCTGCTTCTGTTCCTCTAAGCCACTCAGCTCCTCTTTGTCCGTCTTAACCTTGGTCTGGGTGGCAAAGAATACCTTAGTTAATTGTTCGTGTATTGTGTTAAAAGCCAACATGTTCGTCTCGACAGCTTCTTGCAGGGATACGGGATCCTTGCACCGCCGGTGCCGTGTTGATACACATCTGTTACAGATGATCTGGTTACAGGACGGACAGAATTCGCTGGCGGTTTCTCCGGGATGCGACGGACATTCTATCTGAGAGTCGTCAGTTCTAGATATGATGCTTTCAGATCGTTCTGGTGGTTCCTCCTCTGAAGTACTTGGACTGTCACGTCGATCTGCGGAATCCGTGGAATCTTGATCTGCCTGCTCCTCGTGACTGGAGTCTGATGTCTCGTCTTTGTCGCCATCCGGTTCGGAAACCTTCAGGTATCCTTGCAGGAAGTTACAGTCACGCTCGGGGAGAGATCGCCGGTCCGACTCAGTCTGGAAGTTGCACATTGGGCACGTGGCCGACTTGGACAGGTGGCGGTGGTGGGACAGACAGTGCTCGCAGAACACGTGCAGGCACGGCAGGAGACGTGGTGACGTCAGACGGTCCTTGCAGATGAAACACACGCTGACGTCACTCTCCGTGGAGTCGGCCATCTTGTCTGAAACTGGGAATGGTCTCATATAACATGTATACAAACTCATATGACAGAGCAACAAGTAGTGTTAGGAACCAGTCTAGATAGTTTTTCTATTACCTACGTCAGTATATTATGTGAACACTTAAAGACCAGTCATTGAAACAACGCTGGTAGGCTGGCAGTCAAGCGTTCTGAATTAACATAATCAAATGCGTGCTCATTCATTTCATGCCGCTGCCGTGATACAAAGGCTGTTTTACGTCCTGACAAAAGAATGCTATAGGTATTGTGCAGCCTAGGTAGCCTATACTACATGGTTAGAACAAATCTCACCGTCCATTACATGATATTAACTTGAATACACTTTATTAATTAGCTATCTGCATATGGATAAGTTAATATCTGAAGAAATAACCAGATGCATGTTTTAAATATGCCCTTCGACTGTATATGGTCTACATTGCGGGATATAGGTCTACATGGCGGGATATAGGGCTACATTTCGGGATATAGGTCTACACATTACATTGATTGTGTATAATCAGGTAAACAAGCTGGGAGTCGTTATATATATAACACAATGTTCCATGTTCAAACCTGGGAATATCTATATATATATTCGACTGGGAAACGACATTATATTTTGCTATTGATGTAAACACTGTAGGTATTTCATTGTTTTTCTATATATCACATGATGTGATTTTTTTATGAGAATAAACTCCTGTTCTGTTCTACTGTGTTCAGATCAATACTTCCTACAGTATCGATCACCGTTAGCATGGCTATGGCGATTGTTCACAATGCAGCACCGAGTCTATTTGAGCACGTGACGTAATCTACCCAGACGTTCTGTGAGTTTCTAGCCCGGATGTTGAACCTCGTTTTACAACTGCTGTCAGTCAGTTACATTGGAGGACAAGCATGTAGACGTACTAAATACGTACTGAACAACAGGAGAAACGTACCCACACAGGACGTGGGGACAATACAATCAACTTACCCCTCGTCTCTGAACACTGCGCCATGTGCACCTCGCCAGTGGGTTGCCAGGATAGGAAACTCGATAAACACCGCAACTACTAATCCTGACAGGTCTATACAGGTGGAAGCTAACCCTCTAAGTGCCGTCACCCTCGGAGAAGCTAACCCTCTAAGTGCCGTCACCCTCGGAACATTTACAGCACAATAGGCGTGGACTATAAACAGCTTATCTGGAACTCGCTCAGCTACTTGCGAAGTTAACGGATATGGTCTGTCGATGACAGAATTGAAGTTGATTACGTGCACTGTTTCATTTACTTACATACAACATCACTTCAAGTGGTTACCTTATACATGTATATTCGTGTCAATTTATTATTACATATTTAATATTCAAAAGTATTAAAAAAATAATGTGTTGGCTGAGAGGTGTGTTGTTGTACATTGTGAGATTAGTGCGTACACACGATACTCGGCTTACTCCAACAATACCAACCTACATGGTGTGTTAATCTCATGATCAGACCAAGGATGATAACTGCATTTCACAACTCCTATCAATATCGCGTGAGAAATGTAACCTTCGAGTACATTGATGCCGGGTCCTGGAACCTTCGGCTCAGAAGTCCGGAAGTCCAACCCTTCTACCTCTGGGCCGGTGTTCATAAAGGGGCTTAAGTCAGTTTTTGATGACCAAATATATAGCAAAACCTGACTTAGCCCCTTCATGAATACCGGCCCAGGACTACTACTGATTCTAGACTATATGATACCTAATACACACTGACATTATTTATTTGGTGACATAGTTTGGAGTGATTACATTTAAGACATAGTTTGGAGTAAAGTATGTTTCAGATGTATTTTGGAGTGACTATGCTTCAGGTGTAGTTAGGAGGGACTGATGTTTCATGTGTTATTTGGAGTGACTATGTTTCAGATGTTGTTTGGATATGCTTCAGGTGTAGTTTGGAGTGACCATGTTTCAGATGTAAATTGGAGTGACTATGTTTCAGGTGTTGTTTGGAGTGACTGTTATATATGTTGTTTGGAGTGACTATGCTTCAGGTGTAATTTGGAGTGACTATGTTTCAGGTGTAGTTTGGAGTGACTTTGTTTCAGGTTCAGCTGAGGGTGGAAGATATTAGTAGGCTACTCACGATTAGGATGGACTATATTGAAGAGACGTTTGTACCACTTTAGTTCTAAAACTACCAACATGGAACATGTATACGCCGTGCAAATGGAATGGCAATGCGAATACTAACCTGTCTAGAGCTAGAGCTAGTGAAGAGAATACACACCGATCTAATGATCCAGGTAATATCGAAGCGCTGTTGTTTATCTGATGGGTCGCTCAGTAAGCATGTGGGATTGTGTTTTTGCCATTGATACATGTTCATGTCTAGATATGATTGGTAGGGCTGACGGGGTTGGGTGGTTAGGACCGAGTAGATACGCAGATATACCCCGGGCTACCTTGGCTAGCAGGTGTCAGTTTACTGGGGCCACGTGACGTCATGTGATTAACACGAATACTGGGATCTAGTGGGATCGTCACATCAACAGTAACTCACCCCCCACCCAACCCCACCCCACCCATCCCCGTTTAACCACCTGCACCCGCATGTGCAACAATGACCTGTAACTTACACCTTAAGTAGTCGTAGTGCCGCGAGCACGTCGGTCGACATTCCCTATCAGTACACCCTAATACACCCTATAATACACCCTATGAATAGGCCCTACACCTTACGACGCCTGGCAGCACAGCCGCGTAATTCCAATGGATTAATGTTCAGATTAGCGATACTGTGTCGTGGTCTATGATCTTCTAATCACGTGATTCTCGCCTGCCAACTGACGAGTAGTGTATTGATACCAGTCGATCATCTGGATATAGCACACACTGAGATAAGTTAGGTACACCTGTCATGTGCCGTCAGGTAAACTTGTCGATAAATTGAACGCCCGAACAATGCGAATATATACTGAACCGCAAAAGAAACATTTGAAAATGAGCCATACTGAAACGGCAATTACATATGACGTTTCTTTTTCGGTTCAGTATATATATCGGGTCCCGAACTTTAAGGGTTAAGACATTTGTAGCAAACAACTATATTACGATGAAACCTCACACAAGGGACACATATGGTGTTTATTAACATATTATTTATGTTACAAGTCCCTATGTCGCATACATTTTCTGCAGTCGGGTTAGGGTTAGAAACAAAAGTAAAAAACTGCAATGTATTTTTAAAATGCTTGTCTAATTGCCGTCGTCTCTCTATCCTGATGGAAATGTATACGAAGGTTTAATGAACGTGAACGCAAAATAATACATTACTGGACGAAATATCTCTTAGAGAATTCAGGAATACTATTCCAAGTTGGAAAAAAATACTTGAGCAGTTTTTTAAGTGGATCGAGGCCATATTGATAACTTATTTCAATAAATTCAATAAACTATGCAATAAACAATCAACAATAAACAATAAACAATGAGCTTTTTGAACTCTGCCATTGCTGTTTTCGACTTCTGTTTTTAATTACCCAACTTAAGAACAAGTATGCGACATAGGGACTTGAATGTTTCAGAATATGTTAAGAACATATATTTTGTCATTTGTGTGAAGTTTCATAGCAAGTAATATAATGGTTAATTACAAATGTATTAACCCAAATTCAAGGTAACTGTATGCATTTTTTAAAACTTTCTCTGATAAGCAGCCATATTTCTACTAGTATGAGGTGCACCAGGCGGTCGGAAAGTAAACAAAATGTCCATCAGGGGAGACGACGGCAATCAGACAAAATTATTTACAATATACAGTAATACACATGGTTCTGCTATTGCAGTTTTTGACTTCTGTTTTTAATTACCCGACAAGTGGACGATATAGACTTGAAATTTTCAGAATATGTTAATAACATGATATTTGTCACTTGTCCGAAGTTTCATAGTAATATCATGGTTTGTTACAAATGTATTAACCCTTAAAGTTTGGGACGTTAATTTTGGGCCACCTGATACTATTATGATCCCATCTGCTCTCTGCGTCTGAGATACATTGATGTGAGCCCACACCACTCACTTCACCACCACTCACTTCACCACCACTCACTTCACCACACCACTCACTTCACCACTCACTTCACCAGTCGTAGGGTTAACAGTGAATGGTTAGTTTGGTGGCCACAAGGCCACAAGACTCTAAGCTACTATTACAAGTTACAAGACAAATTTAGAATTGGGACCTTGATATGCTGGACCTAAAATTAATGCCATATGAAGAATAACCCTTATCAATGTTCAAACTCAGGACAATAGTTACCAAGTGTTACATAGACTGCTGATAGGACGTAGTGTTTCCAAGTAGAACATGCGTCCTAGACTGCTGCTATGGAGTGTAGTGATCAGTCACGTGACCGTCAGAAATCGAGATTAGTTATCACCGACATGATTCAATTGACGGAACGGAAGTGGATTAATCACACACCAGTTAGACTTTGAGGCTGAACACGCAAAGACTACATTGGACGATGAACACGCAATTCTGAAGAGTTCTCTCTCTCTCTCACCACATATTTCGAGATACATTTACACAGCCTCACTGTGATGATGGGCGTGTCCAGAGAATGCCGGAAGTCAGACCAATGTGATGATGGGCGTGTCCAGTGAATGCCGGAAGTCAGACCAATGTGAGATGATGGGCGTGTTCAGAGAATGCCGGACGTCAGACCAATGTGTGATGATGGGCGTGTCCAGTGACTGCCGGAAGTCAGACCATTGTGATGATGGGCGTGTCCAGAAAAT
>JAUTBZ010153580.1:0-11509 GCA_032361785.1 Lepetodrilus galriftensis
GTAGTAGTAGTAGTAGTAGTAGTAGTAGTAGTAGTAGTAGTATAATAATTATTGTTATTATACACAGGTATAACATAAATATGAATGACATAGTTTGGTCAATATTAATTATTGCTGTTAATAACAATAGTGTTATGGGACAGAACGTATTATTAATGACAAGGCGAATCACTGTTTCATTATCAAGGTCGATTGTCTCCCTCTATATATCTCTGGAATAAATTGGATACGATCATGGTAGTCTGATTATTATCTCCGTAGTCTGATAGTTTGGCAATGGGTTGGCTTTATTTATCACCAGTATCACTGCTCTGATTAACAAGGACGGAGATATCTAACTATAAGAACCTTACAGGAGTATGTAATACTTGCATAGAGATTTATCCAAAAACTACTTACAACATTTAAAGATTTTTTTTCATTCAATTTGGAACACATATAATTTATTTTAGACCAAAATACAATTACAACGCGTAGTGATACAGGCTCTGTGCTGTCTCACGAGATCTCGTAAATTCTTGCTGCACTCGCGAGCTATTGATTAAAGCACTGCATGGAGCTATGTTGTTTCGGTAGCTCGTTGCAATACATTGTACAACTGTTCCCAGGATAATGCTTGCTTACGGCCGCTAATGGGAGTGAAAAGGAAATTATTTCCTACCCACTTTCAAAGCTTCCAAACAAATTCCATCAGCGATAGTTACGTTCATTCAAGGGGGTCACCGATGGAAGGTTATCGTGTCCTTTACAGTTTATGACAGGACGGGAAAACGAGATTCTCATTCGCAGATAGTTTTTTTTGTGGGTGGTCCATATACACCAGGCTAACTCTTCTATTCCAAAGGAAATGCATTTTAAAACTGCTCACACGAGAAGGAAAACACCAAGGCCATCAAAAACTGACAGATCTAGACACATATATTTTAGTTAGGACATTTTTGGCGGGTTGATAATGTATGGCACTATGTTACATACGGCATGTGCAGTTCATCGTTTACTTCGGCATGTTCGAATATCTGGTAGTCAAATGTAGTTGCGAAAGGCATATTGATTGCACTTTAATCCAAACCACAGTAATAGCGCTATTTAAAGATACGCAAAAAAATCGTGACATTTCACGCCATTAATGTATCTTGGCCCAAGCGAAGTCTATAGTGCTCCTTGGTATGTGTGCTGTTGTTTTAGGATTTATCTGCTAAATACCAAGTGATGTAACCGATGTAGGTTACCAATAGCTTTATTTGACATATTATTGCATACATTGGCGTTATAGTGTCTCGAGTAATATCTTCCAGCAAATTCTCGCATATGAGACTAAGACCTTACCAAACTGAGAACACAAACCTAGTCCATAAGTATGTCATGGGCGGATTCATACGGGGGCGTGCGCCTCCTCGCGAACTTATTTCTTGATTAAACACACTTTTGTCTTGTCAAATGTTTAATATAATCTGCTAGGTAGCCCACGAGTTGTTGGTAGTGAATGCTAAAAGTCACGACAATTATGAGCGCCCTCTAAACCAAAGGTCTGCATCCGTCCATGTATGAATTATATTAGTCACCATAGTGTATTTTCTGCATTTTGTGTATACTACAAACGAACCCATAATATATAAACGCGTTACCACCGATATACTGCGCCAACCACAACCGATATAATATTGCTTTAGGATCACTAACTCCCGTCTATGGTACTGTAATAGAACTGCATTGAACAGACAATATGCACCTCAATGTCAGCCATATTCTTCAAGTCTCATTGAAAGAGAATCAGTGAGTACATGTCTTAACGATCACGTGCTATTGGTATGTCAAGTTAACATCACGACATCAAGGAGATTCAATTGGTATTGACGCTAACGACATACATCGTGTGACACGCCAGATATCCTGGTGACAGAGGTGTCTAGACCAATGAATGAATTACCCTCACTTCATCCGGTAATATTAGTATGTAATATACATCTAAATTGCATTATGTTATGAGTACAGGTCAACGGAATAAATAAGATAGGTCCAAACTAAATGAATGATACAAAAAAACTAGGCATAGTCATGAATCCCATTGCTTAGAAAACATGTAGCGAGACCATAACATTTTACATACAATCAATTGTAGCTACATGTGTTCCAAAGTATCGATGATCATAAATATGAAGACAGTATAGCTGATGTGTGTTGGACGAACATGACGTATTCCATATTCGTACGTGTGTAGCATTGTACTGATATACACGTTGTATAAAACAATATACTTTCAGTTAGAAACGCCATCACCAAGTTCACACAGTTGTAAACGTCCTAGTGTACCTGGCTTTAATTCTGGAGACTTGCTATTCTATATATCACGACGAATACCTCCTCTGGAATACTATTGATATTTCTATCATACTTGACGTGATGGCAAACGATTTTACAGAAACTGAAAAACTATTCTCAGCATTCCATACATGTTTAACTCAAAGCAAAATGTTTCCCATACAATACATGTTATCTGCCAACATAATTATATTATGTGTCATGTAATGTTTATCGTATTGCTAAGGCATGTTCAGATAGTAATTAATTAGTCTGCTCCTGAATATTGGACGACTTCATACTGATTTAAAGAAGCATAAGTCCAATATGCCTGCCTTCTGCACTGAAAGCAACAGGTTCCTACATACGGGGAGGATATATTGGTTCAAATTATATTTAAACACTGCATGCATTCCTTCGTAATTGCACTTTAAAAGATGTAACTGCATGGAATATCTAAATACTAAAAGGGTATTAAGCTGAATTGTTTCTCGGTTGTCTCGGTTATACTGAATTACCTAGTGATTACTATATGTGTTACTCTTCTATTGGCTACCAGTTGCCAAGAGAATCGCCGTGCTTCTCTAGCAATCCTTACAAAGTTCGTTCTCTGCGATCCTGTGTTGACGGTAGAAGCGCACATATAAATGACGGATGGACAACTTGGAAGTGCTAGGCCGAATACATGTCAGGTAATCCATAGCAGTGAGCTACTGTTTTACTAGCTATTGGTATTTACATATATTGATGAAAATACAGGCTTTTGCACTTGGCGAACTAACACACAGTCAGTCCTTCAAATACTGTTCAATAATATATAGGATATCGCATGCACAATCTCTTTATGTAAACCCATTAATATAATACAATTACTTGATACATAGAGCGATATATATATATATACTCAACAACATAAATTATGGCCAGCCGAGATTGTGTGGGGAAGTTTTCTACCAAATGTCTGAATGTAGAGAGAGAGAGAGAGGGAGGAGAGCGATAGAGAGAAGGAGGAGGTATAGTAAAGAACACTAGTTTGTAGTACCTGTGATGTAAACGTTCTTATAATTATTTGAAACATAACTTTACTGTGTCATTTCGTAAACTTCACAAAAATACATGACAAACATATACTAACATCTGACCAGAGTTGCATGGTTCTACACGAGTCACTGTATTGTAGGCGGTATCATCACGCCTGACATCTGCTACAGAGGTGTGACAGACTGACACGATGGAGTCGACGAGATTGGACTGATGCTGGCACTAACTGAAGTTGTCGTGTAGGGTGCCTGATTACCTGGCAGAGATGACACTTCTGATTGAGACAGTAACCGTGTCTGGATGGGATAGACGCTCTGGTATAGCGAGAACACACGATTCAATCCGAATGCTTGCCCAAGTTGTATATTCTGCCAGATAACAATGCTGATAAATAATATGAAGGCGAGACGGAATTGTAATAAATCAGTCAAATAGATTATTATAGTCAGGTTAATACTACGGTATATATATACACATTGAAATGTATATAATTGAAATGTATAGGTTGTTTTAAAAACATAACCAGTACCAGTGATATTGTAACCTTGGCATTATTAATACTAAAATAGTTTTGCTTCCCGTATTTGCACACAGACTTACCAATTATGTAAAATGTTATTACGCTGTACTAATTACAAAGGTAGACTCGTTATAATAGTCAGGTATTTCTGTCTTCCGTACGGTTATTACATGGTACATATGAAACAATGTTAATTAATACACGTTGTATAAAACTTCGTGTAATCAACAAGTCGGTGTTCACGTATCACACACATATATAAACTATGACATACAGCATTACAGCTGCACCTCTATGCTATAGTAACTACGGACCTGAGGTGAGCTGTAATGCAATAGTAACACAGCCATCGTAAACTAGCGTAATACGACATGATGGAGCGTAATATACTTTATTTAGACATGATGATGATAACAAAGTTTGTAAATATATACACATATTTGTATAACCTGTTGATGTTTGTAAAAGATCAATTCGTATTTAACATTCAGTCAAATGCATGTGTGAGTAGGATAGATCGTGCACTAGAAATCTCCTCAGCGTGGTAAGGTCCGTACTTGGTGTGTCTGGGGGCCCGTGTACAGTACAGCGTATGAAGACATCAATGGCGGGAACTTAAACACTTCTCCTTAATGGGATCGTAACGTGTTTGTGTGATCAGTAACCTTCTCCCCGCTGACGGCAACCGGAGATGCCCTGTGGTCCTGTGAGTGTCATTAATTCAGCAGCGAAAACACTACAGCGACATCCCAATATACTAGATGCCCCTGTAGTGGTACTATTCAAAGGCTTTTTTAAATTAGTATGTCAGTTGATTCAGTGACAAACACAGAACTTGGCTAATTACAAATATTCAATTCAATTTTAAAGGATTGATTAGTTGTTTTTTAAATGTCCATTGGTTTGATGATGTCTGAGACAACCAACAGCGCAAGCTGGACTCAGACGAGACCATACAGGGGATCACGTTAAGACAATAATGAGCATCACTGTTTCCTGAAGATGACCGATAGATCGTTATCCACAAACATTCACTTGAGAAGAAATCCATTCATGAGGTTGAAGCTATTTACATTCCAGTGACAACCGGCATTCCGTTCATGCATGTCTCAGTAGCAAACATGAATGAAAGTTTGGTATGGCACAACAATTATTGAAGCTTGTGCATTTATCAGTTCACTTTTACAAGCCTGAAATTTCTCCGTGGACATAGTGGTGTGGACACTCAGTCAGAGAGGAGAGAGATAACCAGACTTCTAGAGAAGGAACAGAGAACAAGACCTGTAGAGAAGGACCATATAGAACAAGACCTGTTGAGAAGCATCATCTAGAACAAGACCTGTTGAGAAGCATCATATAGAACAAGACATGTAGAGAAGGACCATCTAGAACAAGACCTGTAGAGAAGGACCATCTAGAACAAGACCTGTTGAGAAGCATCATCTAGAACAAGACCTGTTGAGAATGACTATCTAGAACAAGACATGTAGAGAAGGACCATCTAGAACAAGACCTGTTGAGAAGCATCATCTAGAACAAGACCTGTTGAGAAGGACCATATAGAACAAGACCTGTAGAGATGGACCATATAGAACAAGACCTGTTGAGAAGGATCATCTAGAACAAGACATGTAGAGAAGGACCATCTAGAACAAGACCTGTTGAGAATGACTATCTAGAACAAGACCTGTAGAGACGGACCATATATAACAAGACCTGTTGAGAAGGATCATCTGGAACAAGACATGTTGAGAAGGACCATTTAGAACAAGATCTGTAGAGAAGGATCAAAGAAAAAGACTCGTAGAGACCAAAACTATTCACTCGTTTCATAAATTAAATATCACACGGAAGCTCTATTCTCATAGCGACATTGTTCTTTAACACGTCCTATTAAAAATGGTATTGCGCATTTCTTGCAATATGTTAAAGGTTGAGGAAATGAAAAACTAGGCGGTAACTTACATGCATGCCTAACGTGAAGATCACTACACAAGTAAGTGGTTGAGTTAATTACTGTTTTACTCCACAGCAGGAATCGTTCACCCATACATGACGAATACTACGCAATATTCGGTTGAATAAACACACTCTTGGAGCTATTAACACATGCTAAATGTATAAGCTGATGTTTTACATTACTCTTAATATTTTTCTGCACGCAAACACACTTTGATTGTCTGAAATCATGAGGCAATAACGGTTATCTGCCCCTGAATGTAAGCCAGCGATGCGTGTAATTGGCTACTTGGACCATGATTCCACTAACGTATGGAACGGAAAATAAACGGATGTGGAACTGATAATCGTTATAAATGACATCGGACACTTCATATCAGATGATGAAAGTGATAAATCATTACAATTTCATCCCTTATTGGTAGTTACCGCGAAATCAGTGCTTACTAGCATTGCTGGCGGCATGCGGCAATTGGCCACTGAATCATCCTCATGCTATCGGAGCTGATTGGCCGTCAATTTATTATCCCATCCTGATCTGTGGATGTGTGGATGTGTGGAGACCAAACACGCCAATGTAAACTGGCTATGAAGTTAAGGCCAACATGATTTTCTACTCCAGAGATAGTGTCAGCAATGTAGAATGTTTCAAGGTCTAATACCGAAAGTGTACCGTTCGCTTCACCATTTAATTCAGCAGATCTTTATCAGATGACTACCTTGTTCCAGCTTTTTGAACAGCAGTTTTTAATATGAACGCATATGTAGAAAACAAATCCAACAAAAAAGTATGTCCATATAGAAAGGTTTAACGAACTAGAAGCCTCTGAACGCCTAGTGTATGATATGAATATACGAAGCCACGAACATTAATCGGTGCTGCATTTCAGTCATACCTTGACGAGCAATTCGGATGTTATCAATCTCTACACAAAGTGTGAAAGTATTCCGCGTGTTCAACGAACAAAGCCTTTGTGTAATTTTACTGCACGGGTCATAATCCAATTTAGATGCTGTTGATACTCAAACCATGTAATATATTTTCATTTGCTTCGGTTTATGTTTTGCGACTGAACATGATTAGCATTTTTTTCGGCTTAGAGCAATGTAGCCGAACTGACTTCAATGCTGGGTTGGTGTGTGGGGGGACTTGTAATTGAGGCGAACACCGCACATCACACTGCAGTAGCATGCAGTGCATAGCAAATGTCGACAAGCACAGAGATCTAGTGAGTAATTATTCTTCATAAGTCGCCTATTGCAAGTTTTAACCCTGAATGGAGCTGTTTGTTATGCATGTCACAGAAACAGCGATAAATTTCTCTCTGGTAATGCTTTCAATGACTAACACATATTTATTCCTTAACGACATTCTCAGAAGAGGGTTTACTCAATCATTTCTTCATCCATCTTTCCTTTCTACAAAAGTGTGCTATCAATGCAGATTGCTGGAGAATATCGTCTTGCTGCAGAGTTGTGTCATCAACGCTCCATGAGTTCAGGAATGTATTGCTGCTTGATATGGCACTAAACTGAAACTGACTAAACACAATCTATATGTACATTGACGACCGCAGCACTGGTACTTTGGCATCTCATGCACCACCGAACAGGATTTGTCGAATCCAAGATGAATTATTTTCGTAGTGAGTTAACCGCGATTCTATTGCATGATCTATTATGCTGAAAATACGGATTCGCGTGGGAATCTAAGACAGATAGCACTATGCACACTTCATACTGGTGCGTTGACTAGTTAGTAAATTAATATATATGTTTAAATACATTTAGCGTTTGCATTTAGGAACATATTTGTTTTGTATCAAAATAATAGTGAAAGTTATGGGTATTTAACATGCTGCATGAACAATCACTAGCGTATAAAGATAAGCATGTCCTAATGGTATTGAGATACTGATTGCCAGATAGTAAAGTATCCCCTTGGAGTAAACAACTATTCGGAAAGTGTCAGAACGGCGATTTGTATGGATTTGTTCGCAACATCATCTATCGTATTATTTTGAAGTATTTTTCTTATCTGGTATCACCCTCTGGGATGTCATACTATAGTCTAATGTACCACCTTGTACTGCATATGTTATCATCGTATTAGACTGACGATGACCACCTTGCACTGCTATGTTATCATAGTACATGTACTAGACTGACGATGACCTCCTTGCTATGTAGTATATGCCACTGGCCTGTCCTCAATACAAACACGTTAATCCCCAGGTTCTGAGACCATGCTGTTATTTAACGTGTCAGATTAGCCACACCACGCTGCGCCTATCTGCCGCTGCCACCTCTACTCCTGTGACTCTTTAACTAATGACACCATCGAGTGAACCACTGCTGCCCGCGGACATGTTGATCCGAGAAACTAAAGGCAAGTGAGGGGAAGCCGGACAAGATTCTTAGCTGCAGGATTGGTTTCAGATCTTGATTTCAGATCTGCCCACGATGGTCGCTTGTAGTACTGTCCACTGATCTGGAAACATGCCGATATCCAAGTGCCAGAGTCCGCCGTACGTACTGCCAGGATAGGACCAATTCATGTATTCATGTATCTATTTGTGGTTGTTTGTATGACCTATAATAAATGAAGTATACCAGCTGTATACTGTCCTGCTACTATGCGAACTAACTACAAGCACCTCTGGTATCTCAATGTAACCAAAGTAAACGTGGTAAAGCAACACATGGCATAGAACATTGCAGGTAATATAACGTCAAGTACAATCTAAGCTGAGCTACAAGAGGCTTGTGGGTTTGTCACGTCGTATAATCCTTCTGGACATTCTAAGCATTCTATCTCCAATTGTAACACTTGTGGTGCATGTTTACATGCGAATAGGTGATTTAACACTTGCACTAATTGCAAAAGAACTAACCGAGCTAGTCTGTAAGCTGAAATGAGCACTCCACTACGCAGCCTACTTACCTGGCTGATGTTCAAGTGTCGCTGTTAGGACCTGCGCGCATTGATTTCTCTCACCTTTGGTAAACGTCGCCAATAGATGCTGCTCGGTAAACTAGTTCCCTTTAATTAGTATAACTAACTTAGTGTAACTAACTTAGTCTGCCTTGTAACATTGACCAGATAGTTGACACTAACTGAAAACGTCATAGGTTTTCACAGGTTCAAGTTGTGATTTTCTTTGCATATATACTTTATTATATATAGCCACCTACAGTGTTACAGCAAATAATAGCATACTATAAATAGTATATATGTGTGTACACATTATTATATAGTTGATGCACGAGGAGACGGTCTGTCGTCATCGACACGCTCGGATAGTGGTCGAGGTGCAAAGCAGGGGTATATATTGGCATGAGAGAACACAGGTCTAGTCGTGAGAGGTCCTAATGAGACTTAGAAATTACAATACTAGTAATATATTATTGCTGGGAAACTATGAATAAGTTACAGTAGATACAATTCGTAGCATTTTAACTTAGGCCTATACATTGCTATGCCATGTGTTGTGTGTGACCTAAATGTAAGTGTACGTGCACTGCCAGCTCTCGTTAGTCGAGATCGGCTGATTTTCGATTCACCGGAAGTGGACTGTTTGTGACCACGTTTCTGCCCGGGGCCCACATTATCAGAAATAACTGTCTGTGGAGGATATGATGTGTTGCAGTTTGCAGCTTAATACTACTAATATACATCATTGCTTGACTCTACATAGTTAAACTCCGTTTTTTATAAAAACTGCAAGATTAGATAATATTCAAGGATATTCAAGTATTACTATTTCTCAAATACCATGTTTATCTCTTTGACAATCTCCACGAGATGAGATAAACATGGTATTTGGGCGAAAAGGCTTGGATGTTCTATTTATTAGATAAATGGAATGAAATATACCTAAATTAATTCGATTAGTTGAATCAAGAATGGATAAACCTACTTATGTCTCCGCCGTTCATTTCCACGCATTTTATATACGTTTCCGCCTATAGACACAATAACTAATTGCATCTGTATGAGGTGTGAGAGCTTCCATATGCTTACTAATTTGTTATTCGGGAGAAGAGACTATACACAATTATCAGATTTAGAACTAAACCAAAACATGAACACGTACAATTGAAATGCCTGTTGAAATGAAGCAATTGATCGGCGGAACATTTTTCTACACAATTCAGGTTTAACATCCACTTACAATATTATCAGCCTGCACTTGCTGCCAAACTTGTCAAGTACACAACAAAAACAAGGAGGCTTACTTTAAATTGCTTGTGATACAGTCGAAAGAAGAAAACCAGTGTACAGGTTCCTAATCTATTTACACAGCCGACACTTTTTTTTTTAAATAAAAAATAGTTATGAACAAGTGGGGTATAACTATATTTTGATAACGGAAGGTAGTACCGGTCAGGATATGTACTATAGTCTATAGTATATGTTTCACATGTGTGTATCTAACTAACATATTCACAAGTGAAACACATCCCAGGTTATGTTCACGGGGGATTCCTGTTGAAAACAACTGCAGCGTATAGAATACATGAATCTGTGTATTTCTACAGACCTTATTACCAGGGTTAGTAAGGATATACAGAGCTCTTACAAGTACCCCGCATGTAGCTTACATGTGCAGTGCTATACCACACGTTAGCGACATATGCAGCAGCTAGTTGAAAGTGTATGAGAATTATATTGGTGGTATGTTATGCTATGTTTAGCCCAGAACTGTGGCTTGTATGCTTGAAATTACGTCTGGCCGCGATATGCACTGTTGGAATCCATGCATCACGTAATACACAATAATACACTTATCTAAGTGTAATACCATCTTTTTTTTCTGGGTGAAATCATATGAAATAGCAATCTGGGTTGTAAATATAATGTATTGTAATACCATACATATTTCCAATGTGTAGAACGAAAACGTTCGATATGCATTCAATGTAATTAAAAATGTATTACTGTGTGTAAATACAGCTTACTGCTGTTAAGTATTGCATACATCCGATTAAATCCAGAGAAAGTTAACTGTGATAGTTTTCATATGTAAACATATAAGTTCTTTTGACACGTGTAAATAGCCTAATGCCAGTGACGACGGAATAAGTAGATTGATCCATTCGTAGATCAAATGATGTGCGACTGTGTAATTAATAGCATATTGGATTTTCTCTGTCAGATACCGTGTTTATCCGAAGTGAACTGTTTAACACATCTGACGGGTTAACCGGCTGCCGGGACCTCCACACATGTGTTTGTAAATGTGCTGCTGTTTATTTAATGCTAAATTGGAGAAGGAACCTAATGTCACGTGTGGAATTAGATTGCTAAATGTGGAGCGGTGAGGAATCTAAGAAAGTAATCAGCAGAATGATACAGTGTGTGTTTGTGTGTGTGTGTGTGTGTGTGTGTTTATGTGTGTGTGTGTGTGTGTGTGTATATGTGTGTATGTATGTGTGTGTATGTGTGCGTATGTATGTGTGTGTATGTGTGTATGTGCGTATGTGTGTGTATGTGCGTATGTGCGTATGTGTGTGTATGTGTGTGTGTATATGTGTGTATGTATGTATGTATGTGTGTATGTGTGCGTGCGTGTGTGTGTATGTATGTGTGTATGTGTGTGTATGTGTGTATGTGTGTGTGTATGTGTGTGTGTGTGTGTGTGTGTGTGAGTGTGTGTGTCTTTGATCAGTTATTAATTTATATTGACT
>JAUTBZ010153591.1:0-11507 GCA_032361785.1 Lepetodrilus galriftensis
TATATAAGTACATTATGAAACATAGAATAATTACACACGTTACCCAGGTACAAATAATTATACTAGTATAACAACAACAAAAACGAAGATACTGGGCGGAGCTATCGTGAGAGTGGCACCCGGATATAGCCTAAGCTCCATGCACCGAGCGCCTGCTGACGAGTTTGAGCTGATGGGGGGTGCTGATGGATTCCCCTTTGACGTAGATACATGGAAGGCTTTTTGATGATACAAAAGCGAGGACATGGATGCTAATTGAATATACTTTCCATCTATAACTCGTATTTGGTCAATTGCGGCCATCTTCATCTGTAATATTATGCCTTTAATATGTGATTTAATTTTGCTCAATTTCTGATAACCAATTGTACCTCATTAGTGAGAATGGGTGTCAACTGTTCAGTTTAGTGCTTATAATTGTGTTCTACGTCATTCCTTCTATACTGATGCATAGCCAAGCAGTTCACGTTCCAATTCATATTACAGCATGTCATTTCACATTAATAACGTTCACCCAGGTCTTATTGCAGACATTAATAATTGGTCTTCACAATAAATTAGACAACAAATATGGAGTTAACATGAGTAAGTTGAATTAAAGGTCATTACATGTTATTAAATGTCTATTTCAGTGTGATATATAATATCCATCATATGACATTAAATGTAAACAACCTGTTTAAGATATCAGAGTTCGCAGACTTTGTCACCGAAACCTTCTTCTTTTAATAAAGATTAAAATATCCATTGGCTACATATTAGCTGGCATACAATCACAACTCGTTGACTTATCTATTGTTCAAATGATGACTAACTACGTGCATGTGTGAGTGTTGTATTCAAGCAACTAAATGTAAACCTACCATTGAGGATGAACGTTAGGATAATTCTCATTAAATAAATGTGTATTTTACATGCATGTCTACTTGTATTAATCCGGACTTTCACCTGTTTGATATGTGCTAGCTTGAGAACAATGGCGTAGTCATTTTATACCAAATAAAACAGTTCCTGCAATGTAAAACAGTAATGTGTCTGAACCAAGAACACATGCTAAAAACCCATACTGTTTAGTACGGGTGTCACGATTCACCGATGCATCGGTGCATCGCGATTTTACCTCTTATGTCGTGATACGCGATTCGGTCTTTGTGAATCAATTAATAATTTTAATGTGAATCGATTTTTACATACATGTTTAGATCAATTTGTTTTAATAGTATTCCTGATTTTACAGGTTGTTTCCGCTCTTATTGAGTTTAAAGTTAGATGTCAGTATTGTTCACAAGGATTTTAAGTGTATTGTTAACAAAACATATTGATTACAAATGTTCTCTTCATGACTGACTTATTTGTACTGGATATTTTAAGAAATAATGACCTTCATATAACACGATTACTGAAAATGTCCCCAAAGTTCTTTAAAAATCAATCGCGATGCGTATCATATCGTGAGCCTGGTATCGTGATATGTATCGTCTCACGAGATAGGCGAATCGTGGCACCCCTATTAATTATGCTGTCTCACCCAGCTTTAATCATTTATTGGCTGTCTCACCCAACCTTCTTTCTTACACTCTCATATGCATACCTACTGTACTTTGTCTCACCCAACCTTCTTTCTTACACTCTCATATGTATACCTACTGTACTTTGTCTCACCCAACCATTATTTACATCATCTCACCCAACTTTTACTTACACTGTCTAATGGAACATTTTAGGGTAAATTTTAAAATAAATTATTTTCAGAAAATAATTAATGTATTTAAAGTATTTTGAACTATCAGAAAGTTCAAAGTGATATCATAATGGTATTTCCATTTTCTTTTCTTTGAATATCTCCTCAGGTTACTTTGCTTTTCGACGCCCATCAGAAGGTTCATGGTTCGTGAAAGCATTGTGGGACGTGATCGGGAAACTGGATCCTTCAAAGAAAGACTTTCATAAAATGATGACAAGAGTCATCCATAAAGTAGGCTTGGACTACCAGTCTTCATCCTACAACACAGAAATTGACGCCAAGAAACAATCTGGTTGTATTTACTCCATGTTGACCAAGGATGTCTACTTCACGCAGAAACCCGATGAAGATGCCCCTATGTCTTGAGATCCTTGTCTGATGTGCTTCCTACGACGTATGTTGGAAATGAGGACGATGTTCTCAGTAATAGATTGTGACTGTGCATATGTTATAGTATGAAAAGACAAAATATTAATGTTTAACATCTCATTATTGTGAGCTTACTTACAAATAAGTTCCATTATTATTTGTAACATATTGTATGCTCTACCACTTTACTATAAGAGTAGGCCGTAATCTATTGGACCACTTTAGTTGTGGGAGGTATATCCACGTATGTCAATTTTGATTGGTTTTGTGCGTCTTTCAAAAAAAAAAAATTAGGATACCTTTAGCATTGGGAGAAATGGCTCTGCCTAGCAGGCTAATGTTAATTTCGATTCCAGGAATAGTATCCTGTGGTATACATGGGGTTTCCATATGGAATATTAACATATCAAACTGAATGACATACCGGTACTAGCCTTATTTATCTCCTGTGACATCTTTCTTTTGTTTTCCACTGTTAGTGCCTTCTTGTATCATCAAGACCTTGAATCAGTCCAAGATCCGTCTTACTGTGTCCACTCAGGTCTTACTGAGAATACCTGAGCCCGTATTTATAAAGACTTTTAGCTAAAACTTTGATAGTAACTTTTAGATAAAAGTATTATTAGCAACGTTAATAGTAACTTTGAGCGAACTTTTAGCGAACTTTGATAATCTTTATAAATACCGGCCCAGGTTATTTAGCCCGATAGTGGTATATTCGTCGTAGTAGCTGAGGTTGATTTTGATCATGATTCGGACACGATCGTAGTTATAACATGCGAGAACCGCGAAGATAATAATACGTGCAAATACAGAACAAATATTCGGGGACAACCAAGGTAATACAAATTCGATCACTCGGCCTGTTCGTGTAGTCTGTTACCCTGATACATCTATGTTTAATTGGGATGCTTAGCATAGGCCACGCTATACATGATATTGTATATGTTACAGTTTATGTCCATACTCATGTAATATACATATTAACTGAACATTTGTAATATATGATATACTATGAGAAATCGAGCAAAGATATATATATATATATATATATATATATATATATGAGAGAGAGGGGAGAGAGAGAAAGAGAGAAAGAGAGAGAAAGAGAGAAGAGCTGCGGTTTCGTATTTCTATCTGTACATTATTAATATTTTGACGTTTCATATTAGCACACCAAATCTATATGCCAATATAGCGCCATATGGTATGAAACGTCAAATTAGTACTAGGACACACACAATATATAGCGCTACAAAATCACAGCTAGCAGACAGAACAAAATTCGCATATCCCACGACACGTTCTGCCAGTGGAATGCATTGCCTATATTAAAACATATATCCCTCCAGGGTGTACACTCCAACTATAACATGGGTCTCTTCTTTTCTCGTAATGCACTGTCAGGAGTGCGTTACTAACATTGGCCCATGCGTTATTAACATTGACCTCTCGCATTTCCAGCGCTCTAGTCAATTAGGCCACCAGGCCGACGAAAGTTCAACCTAAAGTTTTATAGATGATAAATACGATAGGCATTGGAATGAATCGCTCGTAAAATCCCTTACATATTTAAGTATATTCATATACTAATTTGTATACAACGTTTATTTGTATATTTTTGTCGTGGCATATAACACACGCCCCCCGTGGCGTTACAGGCATGCAATGCACTCCGTCAATGCACTCCTTCAACGTCGTGCATTACACCGTATAGAAAGCCACTATTTCATGACACAAAACTAAATGTAGTATTTACTATTACTCGTATACCGGCATAATACGAATCCAGGCACTACAATTTGGACGTCGTTGGGGCTGGAGAGTAGGTTACGTGCCGCTACACTGATCATAGCTACTGACCATTGCTAATGACCCCAGCTAATGACCCCAGCTACTGACCCCAGCTACTGACCTAATCTGAGTCGATAAAACAATATCCTATTTCATGGCACGGTTTCAAAATTAATTTCCCTTTTAAAAAAAAAAAGACAAAAGAGAAAACTGACCCGTACTGCTAAGACGTAGGTTTGCTGATAGTTTATCCAAGTTGATTTTCATCAGTATTGTTATAGACTTATCCGTTCTCCCGCTAAATGCAACAGTATGTAAGTTGATGTACAGAGAAGTGATCGTAAATTATAAATGTACATCAAGGGGATTGTTAAAAAGAAGGTGCGTGCAGCCGGGTAATAACCAGCGAACGAATTGGTCACGTGATTGGCGATCGTTGTTAAGGTCACGTTCAACGATTCTGTGCATCGGGTCATGTAAATATTGTATGTATTTCATTGTTTTCTCATTATATCACATGATGTAATTTTTCATGAGAATAAATTATGTTCTGTTCTGTTCTGTTCTGTTCTGTTCTGTACTGTACTGTTCTGTTCTGTACTGTACTGTACTGTACTGTACTGTACTGTACTGTACTGTTGTGGGTCCGTGAACTTCTGTCTACGCAACTATGATTCATTGTTGTTCTCTGTCAATAACTTCGTTCAGGGTTCCCACAGATGTGATTTAATTCAGAGGTATTTATGCTAAGAACTGGAGCTACGTGTAGCAGGAAGAGCTACGTGTAGCAGGAAGAGCTACGTGTAGCAGGAAGAGTTACGTGTAGCAGGAAGAGTTACGTGTAGCAGGAAGAGCTACGTGTAGCAGGAAGAGCTGGGTGGGCGTGGCAGTACAGGTTATCAGGTTATAAAGCGACAATGCTTGGAAAGTGAATATTGCAATAAGGTATGTTTGCTGAAATCTGACTCACCGGTTCACTAATTAATTATTATACTTGAATATGTTAACACTGCCGCTTATGGGAATTCATTTGGTGATTTATAACCTATATTGATGTTATTGGCTAGACAATTCATGACATGTAGGTGCAGTTCTGACCATAAATATTAAATACCTACCGTATACTATAGGAGCCTTCAGCACGGAAAGGGTTTAACACACACATATTCTTGAATAATGTTTTTAAATATATATAGTTTTATATATTTTTTCTTTCAGACACAGGCATAATATACAGTACTTATATGGTAAGAAATAAAATTATTCTTGAATAATACTTCGATAAAATATCATGTATATTTGTCCATGACCTTCCTTCTAGCTAGGACGATCACTAAATATATTATACCATCGACGTTGGCAAGAAGATTCACGCGCACGCAAAGCACTACAGATAGAAACGGGCGGTATAATTATTAATTCATTATTCAAGGACCATTCAGACAATCAGTGAAGACACTTTTCAGCTGCGTTGCACTGTACTCTATATAACTGATATTGACAGGATGGGTGAATAGTCTCATCTGTATTATTAGATGGAAGATGAAGGAAAATATTTATGTATTGCACATGCCAATTTCCGACAGTATATATATATGTTGCACCTATATGATTTTCATCTACCCATTTCAATCACGAAATTAAATATGTCATAACAATAGAAATACGGGATCACAGTCATGTAGACTCTTGCAATTCATGCTGTTTCCCTGATATATTTAGATATAGCTTAGCATCAGGCTAAACACATTCTATTTCTATGTTACTCGCTTGACATGCATGAAAATACCGGTAGTCATTTAAAGATAGTTACGATAAATATTACTAATTCCAAATCTGACATAATGTAGTATTTCTCTACATTGGAAAGCACGTAATGTATATTTTAGTGGTGTACGATTTTTACTTAAATTGTCTAGAAATAAGGTTATAGGGCTTCGAAATGTATCAAAGAAAATCCGTGAAAACGGGAGTCTGATGTACATTTATTCGTACCTTTTTAGGCAAGACTCGACAACCCGGGGTTAATACATAGAACATGAACATAATTAAATTTTGATGAAAATAAGAACTAATAACAGTATCATATTTTAGACACCAGTACACTCAATGAAAGAATTTTGAAATATTTTCTAAAACATAACAATAGTTTTAACTGGCTAGATATTCATCACACAAACCTATTTTCCCGTGACTCCCACTGTGACTTAATTCGAATATGCCTCCGGAAGGATGAGGTGGACATGTAAATAATAACCTTTCAGCGCATCGGATGGCAGTTTGGGTTGTATACTCCCCAGGGAGTTGAGAATGATTGGAGTGTACACATCTCCATTGACCGGGGTAATAGTGTACAGCGCTTTAGAGTGTAGATTTTGGGCTATATAAAACTATAGATTATATATATGAATTTCTTTGAAAATCAGGTCATCATTTTCCAAATAAACTCGCTTAGTAATATAAATGTTAAAATATTGAGGCATATTACTATTAAACTAGTGAGGCATGTGGAATAAGTAACTGGTTGTATAAAGTACGTGTATAGTCAAAACAAATGCATTTATTTTCAGATAAAAAAATCATGTATAGTTTCATATAGGTACAAATTTCTTCCATAACGATTTAAATTCCTCTGGGGGTACAATTCGAGATTTGTTTTAAAGGATATAATAACTCTGAAACTTCTCAAAGGTGTATCTATATTGTAATAATCAAATTAACTTAAAGAACAGGCACATCATATAGAACTAGTCATAGACATTTATATTCAACATATATACATCTTTTATTGTAACTATAAACATTAATATTGTGTAATATATACTACTCAATAAATGTTAAAGAACATATTTGCTACATTATTAACCATACTATGAACACTATTTTTCGAGAAACATTTCGGTCAAACACATGTAAAAGCAATATAATGTAAAGTGCACGACCATGGTAAGTATATCATACATTGTGGTGAACACACAAAACAGATAATTAAAACTATATATCAAGTCATGGGTACCGTTTCTCGAAGCTCTCTTAGCCGCTAAGGGACCATATCACTCTCTTTGCCGATAGCTTATGCATTGCTCAGCGAGTGCTATGGTTCCTTAACGGCTAAGAGAGGTTCGAGAAACGATACCCAGATATACAACTTAGACTATTAGTATTAAACAGGGCTGACAAAAAGGATGCATTAAATAAATACAGTAAACATACAATTTGCATAAGTGCTACTCTATTCTTACAGATATATTGTAAGGTGTCATCATATAGCATTAATATAAGGTTGTAACAGCTTGATTGTTTTAATATCCAGAGATATAAAATAATATACATATATATAATAATCACAATTAATGGAATAGAGACGTGTGTATTGCTATGCAGCGATAGTCTGCTGCTTGTTATATGTATTCTTGCACTCTATTTTCATAAAAGCTGTTAAATATAGTCTCGGCACCCTCCGATAACAACAGTTGAAACTATAACTATAGTTGCCCCTCCTTACCTGTAAAAGCTTTCTAGCAATCACCATTTATTTAATATTATGTTGTATTGGCCGTGTGTGTACACATGTTGACTTTGTATGAATAATGCCACCAAATCATGTACCATTTTGTCTGATTTCCTCCACTATCCATTATGCATTCAATGATATTTCTTCAAGGTATGAGAACTATCATTAATTGTGATTATTATAAATATGTATATGTATATTATTTTTATATCTCTGGATATTGAGTAGTATATATAAAATATGTGCATATTTTGCTTGTGGATCTGAATAACATGCTAGAGGTACAGTAGAACCATAGTAATATGCACGTTCCTTAACTTATTTTGACCAGTATGTAACATTAAACATGGCGGAAGAGGTATATTCAATATGTACAGGTATACACCCTTGAATAGTCTACACTAAATCATTTAAATCTAATTTGTATCAAAATCTGGTAGCCATTTTCCAAGATGGCCGTCATGGGCGTCGTTGAAGGAATTCGCGATGGCTCCATATCTGAAAGTTCTTATAGTGTCATGATCTATCTTTGTGTCAAGTTCCATGCTTCTATGAAAACAAACCTACATTTTCCCTTAAGCTGGATTAGTATGTACTAGTCATCTCTGACCATGAAAACATATTGTTTGTCACTAAAATCAAGTATTTACGTGGTCTAAAAATTAAGTTATGAAAACATGCATTCGTTGATGACGGCCATTTTGAATTTAGAATTTTCAATCCAATGTGTACCAGTAGCTTTTGTGACCATGAAAACTTATTATTTGCCCTCAAAGTAAAATTTTAAAATAGACTAAGAATGATGTTTTGAAACAAAATGCTTTCACTTGTGGTTTTAACAAATATTCCTCAAGGGAGACAGCTTGTCACCCGACTGAGATAGCATGTGTTAACATATGGCGAAGAATAATCGTACCGTGTGCTTTCTACGCGTGTGAATTATGGATCAATATTACTAAATCAGAAATAGAACAGATGGAAAAGGTACAACGTCTATTTGCTAGAATAGTACAGAACTTCCATGTCCGGTCATCGACGCTTGCTACCATACAAACGCTTGGCTTGTGGACAATGTCCGGAACAATTGATAAACTCAAACTGTGTCTTTTAGGCAGAATGTGCCGAACAAGCCCGCTGTGTATAGTTAAATGTTTAATGTATTTCAAGAGTGGTCAGTATGCTACTGGAAATATCAGTAAAACCTCTATTACACATGATTTGTTAAAAACAGCAGAAAAGTATGGTTTATGGACTTTTATGGATGAATTCTATAGCAGTGGTCAATTTACCCACAAAACTCTCTGGAATAGTATAGTGTCGTCCAAAATAGAGGAATACGAAGTATCACAGTGGAAAGAAAAGCTAAATCAAAATAGTGCATTAATAAGATATTCTTCAATACATAGCAGTTTAAAACCCCATAGGCTGTGGGGTATGTGCATGATGTATGCTATGTACAGTAAATCGTTGTTTTCCATTGTAAAATTAAGCATATTGCTTTTATTAAAGGAAGAAATATACCTCCAAGTTTTGGTGGGAGTACCATAATGTTGCGTTTAATTTTGTCTGGTTTTCATTGCCATACAAATTTAAACATTGTTTTTGGAATTCTTGAATTATGATTTCTTTAAGGTTGGGAATTAGTACAAATAGATAGTTTAATGTTGGTAATAATAGTGACTTTAACATTGTATTTCTCCCATATGGAGTCAATATTCTAGTTTTCCATAACACCATTTCTAGTCATAGTTTTGAGAATTACCATGTTTTCAAGATCAATATCAAATTTAATTCCAAGTAATTTTAAAAACATAGTCTGTGTCCAATCGAAATCCCATTCTTTACATATCTTGTGCTTAGATCGTGTGTTTTTTGTTAGAAATTAATTATATCCACACAATTAATTAATTAATTAACCACACATCAAAGTTTAAAATATAAATATTTTTATTTGCAAAATACGAGTGAAAAAGGCATGAAATCGCTTATTTGGCCGTCTCAGTTTTAAAGAAATCCGGGGGGGCATGCCACCGGACCCCCTAGCTTACTCGGTTGCTTAGCAACCTCGGGCAATCCGCCTTGCACGCGAGTACCAAATATTCTACCCATCAAGTGTGAGCCCGCTACGCTGGCTACGGCCCTGACTTATCTACTGTTTTCACGTGCAACCTGTTCATAAGCAGAGCTGACTATTGTAGCGAATGCTTTCAGTATCAGTATGTTGGTATTCCGATTGGAATAACTACTGCTATCGTAGGCCTTTACAACGCTGATGTTGCTGACGGAGGCTCCAGTTTGGTTGGCGGCATACATAACAGCTCTGTGAACCTTCTGTGACTTGATGGCTTCTGGGAACTCTTCCGGTCTACGGAAACGCTCGTCTATAGCATCCACGTGTGTCAGAACAACGCGGTAGCTGATGACTGGAAACAAAATATCCAATGTTCGTACACTTTGAAAGATACCGATTATACTATTCCAGGTAACATATTTTAATAAAATGTAAATGCTATGAATGTACTTTGCAATTATTTCTACGAACTAGTCCAGAACAACCATACATATCTGTGGTATTATGCCTTTAAGACTATATGACAGTCATCAGTACATGTGTACTCACGTCCTTGTCCAGCCAACTCCAGCACCAGTCTCACTTGCTCCTTCAGTCTATCAGATAATTCATATCCCGCTTTCATGACAATCACAGCACAGGCTATTGGTCCTGAAGGCATTCCTTCCCCCTGACCTCTTTCCGTGTTCTGGAAATCTTCTGGAATCTAAAATATTAAAGATGTCGGTATGGATGATTTTATAATCAATGGAGCAATTGAAAAAATACTACTTTCTGCAATAAATAAAATTTTTATATGTTCTGGTTAAAAAAAGAAATCGCGGTTTATAATAGTAAATATATCCCTCCAGGGTGAGCACTCCAACTATAACACGTGTGTTGTTTTCTAGTAATACATTATCAGGTGTGCTTTGAGCATATTATCAGGAGTGCGTTATTACATGTTCCGTGTGTAAAGCAACCCATACACGATCAATATTAATAACAATAATATGATACATTAATATTGATGAATTGTTTGTTGCTCTTAGGCATTGAATGAATCGCTCGTAAAATCCCTGTATATACTAATATTATGATTTGTATACAACGTTTATTTGTGTATTTTTGTTGTGATATATGACAGTTAACTCACGGCCGTCGTGCGTTACCGGCATGTAATGCACTCAGTTTCAGGAATTACCCCTTGGGATAATTCCTTCAATGTCGTGCATTATATACCGTAAGGCCCTCGGAACGTGTGTTAACCATCACATAACTCATATATACCGTAAGGCCCTCGGGACGTGTGTTAACCATCACATAACTTATATATAGCGTAAGGCCCTCGGGTCGTGTGTTAACCATCACATAACTCATATATAGCGTAAGGCCCTCGGGTCGTGTGTTAACCATCACATAAATCATATACATGTATACGGCATTGTCACGATGAATTCTCTGGTTTTTTAGTCGTTACATGACTGGATTGTAAAACCTTATGTTGGAATAGGTTTAGAAGGGATTTTATTATTATTAAGTATACTTGTTTCCAGTGTATTTTTACTTTGCAGGTTGGAATTTGTGCTAAATAGTGATAAAGGACATTGTAGTTTGGCATGAAATGCATTGACACCCTTAGTTCGTAGATTATCTCGGTAAATACCTTCATGGAATGAAAAACAAAAACACTTTATTTTCTTATTTCATTTGCCCTAACCAAATTAATAATAACATAAACACTGCACTAGTAATAACAAATCTGATTATATAAAGTATGAAGTATTTACCAAGATAATCTTCGAAATAGGGGTGTCAATGCATTTTATGCTAAACGATTAAGGGCGGCAATCCGTCGTTTACTTTCAAGTATGCCTGCCAGATTGTGCATGTAGTCCTGCATTTATTTTCCACTACAGCCGTCTCCGAGCATAGGCGCTGCAAGTGGGTCGAATTCTATTTATAGACGTACCCAGTTTACTGATTTAGGTGATAAGCGTGTAGGTGAAATGTGCATGAGTATTGCCTTATTTACA
>JAUTBZ010153602.1:0-11507 GCA_032361785.1 Lepetodrilus galriftensis
TTTTATAAACACCACTAAAGACAGATTCCAAAACATCAGATTACATATCATTATCCAAGCCCATTCAAAGTCCAAGATTATATCTGAAGCTCAATTGAAATTATGGGCTATAAAATATAGCAATGGTTCACTAGCCCCGATATTTGTATCCATATAGAGAACATGAATAGTTTATTTTAGGCTAAAAATCATGGGTGGCACCAAAACACACATTACACACATTACCCAATCTTGCAGATCACAATTTTGTACATTTAATCATGCACAGCTCACTTGTACCATGTTCTTCTTATGTAGTGCTGGATTGCCATAATTATTATGTGTATGAAATTTTCTAATGATGATTTGTTACAACTAATTAATTTAACATAATTCAAGATCTGTCCAGGTCATGTGATAATGATATTTTGAAGATTTATGAACGGGTTAAAAAAAGAAAAATGTAACATAATATAACACATGAATATTTACATTGTTAATAAAACTGTGAAATACATAAGTAGTATAGCATGCCCCGTTTCAATACCACTGGTAGTCAAATTCCCAGTACCACTGGTAGTCAAATTCCCAGTACCACTGGTAGTCAAATTCCCAACACCACTGGTAGTCAAAATCCACTGGTAGTCAAATTCCCGAGAATCACTATGCAAAACGGAAGTGATGTATTGCAAAACCGGAAGTGACGTATTACACGAACATCTATTTATAGATAGTGACGTCAACAGGAAGTGGCACCAGACACCAGGTGGCGTAGCTATCATTTCCTCTTCAGAATCACGGAGACATGGTTTCTATAAATAGAGACCAATCAAACGAAGATACTCTTTGAGTATTGGTATATAAACGACCATGACAGAATTCAAGTGGACGATAACAGCGATTAATCGAGCTACTAGAGAGGAGATTATTCTGGTGGAGTGCATACCATGTTTCACCAGCAAAGAGAAATGCATGACATCACTGAGAACCCGCATTCAACAGGGTGTAGATATTCCTGATTGTTGGGGTTCACCTATTTATTACCTACATGAAAAGAAAGTAGTAGTATTTCAAGAGATGATGCAATACGCAAGGTTGAATACCACGAAAAACAAGTTTGAACATGATATTTAACAAAGCGATATGAGGATTTCTTGCATAAAAGACAAATTAACAGTTATGAATGGAAAGAACAACAAAATTATTATCGACGAATTAGACGAATGGAAAATCACTATATGTTTGGAAAGAGTGTTGACGCTAGCATATTCCATGATAATTGCAGATGATATATACGAGAGAGTGAAGGTATCTCAGCAATGGAAGTTGGAACTTACGGAGGTGACCAAAGGACAACATCTATTCACCTGTCTTTTCGATGTGCTATTCTCACAGGCTTGGGAAAACGTGGATGAAGATCAGGTGATTACCAAATGGAGAGAACTTTTGGAAGATGAAATACAAATGAAAGAAATGTGTCCAGCGTATTATCTCAAGTATCAGTGTATCGAGTATAGACGGAAACATTTCAAGGAAGAGAGATCACGCATGAAGGTGATCGAGGCATGCGTGAAGAAAATATTTATATTACAGAAGAGATTCAGAGATGAATGAACGTCTCGAGGAGAGATACTTTGACGCTAAGAAACCAGGAGCATATGGGGGTATAGATAAATTCTATAAGAGTTTGAAGAGAGAAGGGAAGATTCAGGTTGGAAGACATCAACTGAGAAGATGGTTACAGAATCAGGATACCTACAGTCTTCATCGTCCGTTGAGGAAAACATTTCAGAGGAACAGAGTTATAACTAGTGGACCATTCGTGCAATTCGACATCGATCTTTGCGATATCTCGAACATAGCTGAATACAACGACAACATAAAATTCCTGCTCATCGCTATTGACGTCTTCTCCAGGTATGCGATAGTGGTCCCCACAATGAATAAGACAGCCAAAGTGGTGAAGACGGCTATGAAGAAAGTGATAGAAGAAAGTGATAGGAAACCATTCCTTATACGAACGGACAGAGGCAAAGAATTTAAGAACAAAACAATTAGCGAATTATTCAAAATGGAGAACATCAAACATTTCGTAACGCACAATGCTGACATCAAAGCCAACTATGCTGAGAGATTCATACGCACGTTGAGGAACATGATGTCACGATACTTCACTCGCAATCGAACCTACCGCTACGTGGAGGTACTGCAGGATCTCGTCTACAATTATAATCACAGAGTTCACAGATCTTTGAGACACCTGAGCCCAGCAGAAATCAACCCATCCAACCAAGCTGAGGTGTGGTTAAGACAATTCGTGGACTCACCATACCAAAAGCAGTACCAAACCAGCGGAAGGAAGTTTAAATTTAAACTTAAAGATCTCGTCCGCGTGTCATTAGCGAAGACAACGTTCCAGAAGGAACACACGCAGAATTGGACGGAAGAATTGTTTGAGGTGAGAGACCGAGAAAGGCGAGAGGGCATACCCATCTACCGTTTGAAGGATCTCATGTCCGAGGAAGTGGAGGGAACATTCTACGAACCAGAACTGCAGAAAGTTGAGAAGAAAGGAGATCCCATTTGGAAGATTGATGAGATATTGAAGACTAAGTGGATGATTGTGGGACGAGGTCGCAAACATCAACGAGTCAAGCAACTATTCGTCAGCTGGCTAGGCTACCCAACCAAATTCAATTCGTGGATAGAGGAGAAGGACATAGAACAATGAATACCGATCAATGGGTTGTTATGTCTAGCGACAATCCACTCAGCATGACATATTATCCGGACAATGTTTCCTCGAATTTCACCTGTCATCTAGACCAGAGAATCGTTATGGATGGTATGTGGTTTGTCTGCTTGAGAGAGATATTCGCCAGAAGACAGGGTCCCGGTAGTAGGAAGAAGAAGAAGAAAACCGTTGACGAATTGTTGTATGTGTACTGTTCGCTCTGCGATTCTATTAACGTGGATGGACGACAGAGACCACTCCTACGAAGGGTAAATACATCGAAAATCAATACGTGGTATGTGGTTGTGAATCAACCCTACTTTATAAACACACGAGTGGCCAACACAGTCATTAGAGACATCACCGTGTATATAGAGGACGATCAAGGCCAACCAGCCACATTTCTCGACGATCCGGTGACGTTAACACTCCAACTCAAACGGTATCCGTTTGTTAATCTATGAGACAATGGAAAACACTCGGATATACGTCCCGAACCCGAAGTCGTGGATAGAGTATTACAGAAATGTGGCTGCAGGGGAAACACCTAATAGGAAGCAAATTATATTGTCAACGAAGAACTCCAACATGATTCCCATTGATGATGTTTTGAATCGTTCTCCGATATCAACAAAAACTTCCCATATCTTGCCTGATATAACAATGATCTCACCCGTCGAGCAATCAGTTGAGCAAGCCAAGGCAGAGATAGCACGCCAACCTGAAGCTGTGGTCAACATACCCGTGGTGATGGGTAAGAGAAAGAGGAAAGTGGGAGGCAGAGGAGCACGCGGGGGTATTAAGAAAAGGAAGAGATCCCAACAGAAGGGTGGCAGTCGTAGACGGACGGTCAAACGACTAGGCAGGAAAACAAGACGGCTGCAGCGTGTAACCAAGAAAAAGAGGACTACAACGACCAGAGACATATTCACTAAGTAAGGGATAACAATGGCCAAACTGCTAGCGGATCCAAACTTTTTCAGCGAGACACAACCATCGGAATTGGATATCTTCAGTATGCCACCAACGCAGACAGCTGTCGAGAGGACATATATTTCCGATACAAGACCAATATCATCTATAGCATCACCCACGGCCCCTGTCGAATTCAACATCAGTGGGCAGAACGGACTCGATTACATTGACCTGAAACGAACCTCTCTGTACGTCAAATGCAAGATCATGCACGAAGACGGCACAGTCTTGGCAGCAGACGAGGAGTGTGCTCCAGTGAATATGCTGCTCCAAGCGTTGTGGTCGCAAGTCGATGTTTCCCTCCAAGGAAAACTCATCACCTTTGATCTACTCCAGCCGGGAGGAACAAGAAAGTGAAATGACCTCCGAACTATTCTACAAAGACACAGCTGAGTCCATGAACACCACGGATATCGACGGGGGAGGAAACCTGGGTCTACTCTACCGCTGGACGTTAACCAAAGCCTCAAAATCAGTTGACATGGAGGGTCCGCTGTACCACGATATCTTCCACAACATGAACAGATACCTCATCAATCAGGTCGACGTGCAGGTGAAACTCTACCGAAACAATACCGCTTTCTGCCTTATGAGCGGCGAGGAGGACAAGAAGTATAAGATCGATTTGGAGGATGTCATCTTGAGAGTGTTTCGAGTGAGCGTGGCACCATCTATCATATACGCACACGATATCGCGCTTTCTACGACCACATGCAAGTACCCATTCAAGAGGACGGAGATCCGGATGCAGCCATTGCCCCAGGGTCAGACCTCTTTCGTTTGGGATCAAATCTTCCAAGGTGTCAGACCCACGAGAATGACTGTTGCTTTTGTGAAAGCAAAAGCTGTATCCGGTGATATTTCAGAAAATCCATTTTTCTTTGATTCATTCGATTTAACCCAAATCACCTTGCTGTGTGATGGTGCTGCATACGGAGATGCGGGTCCGCTGAAACTGAAATACAATAAAACCGGAGGTCAGACTGTAATGCCTGCATACATGAATCTGCTTCGAGGTAGCGGCACATGGCGAAACAACAAGGGTGTTGACAAAGGCAGCATCAACATCAGTCGTACGGATTTCGGGGAAGGTTACTCGCTCTATATCTTCCCGCTTGAGCCTGTGCTCTCCAAGTCTGACCTCGACGGTAGTTACCTCCACCTCCAGCGTCAAGGTAGCCTGCGACTCGAATGTCAATTCGGGACTCCCCTTCCTGAGACGGTCAACTGCATAGTGTTGGGTGAATTTCAAGACATGTTTCAAATTGAGAAATCTAGGAATGTTCTCATTCAACAGTGATGGATTCGAATCAACTACGCTGTGTCATAACCTGTGACAACGTGCTCGGGAAATTTGTTAGGGGAGTGTTCGCTGCTGACGAGGCGTTGAGATACATCGCCGAATATGAGTCAACCAACACAACCCGTCCGTGGGCTGTCATAGTTAACACTGATGATGCCAACCGAAAGGGAAGGCATTGGTTCGTTGTCTATTTCGGAAGCAAAGCAAACTCATCCATCGACATCTTCGACAGTCTGGGTGTTATATCGAGGTCTATCGGATTCCAGAAGAAACTGCAAAAACTGTTAGGAAGACAAAGGTGCATCGAGAGGAGCAACCATCGTCTGCAATCATTGACGACGGATGTGTGCGGTGCATACGCTGTGTACTACTTGCTGACCCGCGGTGGTGGTGGTGGTGTACTACCTTTACCAGAAAGTAGATGTGAAGACTATTTACAGAATGACATGTACATATTCGAATTCATTAGGAAGAGATATCCATGTTGTATGCACGAGTGGCGTCTCGTAACACAGGGTAACAGTACCATTCAAAGGTGTTGTGAATACCTGACATAACAATCAACCTAATGGGGGAGCATCCTACCCTACAATTTCACTCTCCGTGCACACTATTCATCGCGGGATGTAGTCAGAGCGGCAAGACAATGTTGGTCAAACGTTTGATAGATAATAGTGGTGTAATGTTCACGACACCAGTGTCTAAGGTGATGTATGCCTACGCAGTTTGGGACAACAGAAGTTCAATTCACCACAAACAATAGAGTTCCACCAAGGACTGCCAACGCAAGACGAGATCATGCAGTGGACATTAGATGAGCGGTCATCGGGAAGAAGGGAACACAATCTGATTGTAATCGACGACTTAATCGAAGAGGTGTGTTCCAATCAGATGATGTGTAGATTGTTCACAACGTTATCTCACCATCGTAACCTATCAGTGATGTTGTTGTCCCAGGTGTGTCTACCCAATTTCGGCAAGTACTCACGGATAATATCACTCAATTCTCACGTCATAATTCTATTTCAGAACCGTAGAGACAGTGTGCAAATTTCAATGATAGGAAGACAGATTCTTCCAGGTAAATCTAAATACTTCATGGAGGCGTACGAGAAAGCGACCAATGCAAACGCGTTCGGCTATCTCCTAATCGATTTAAGCCCACGCGGAAATAAAACGTATCAGTTGAGAACAAACATCTTTCCGAAGGAAACATTGATTGTGTATGCTCCGAAATGAGTAACAGGATTGCGAAGCAAGAGGTCTTCCTCACCCTCCTGGGACAGAACAATTCCGATAGGCAGACCAAATGTTTATTGATGACCATCACGGATCACCAGTTGGATGCGTTGTGTGAAATACTCTTGAATATAGTTAGAGGTGTTATTCCTATATCCAACATGCTTAAAATCAACCTGACCAAGTTCAAGTCTGTCATTCGAAGGATAGCTGACAACAGAGTGGGTCGGGTGAGAACGAGGCGGTTGCTGATAAAGATTAGAACTATTATTCCAAGTTTGCTTCGTGCGTGTTGTCACATTCTATGCACTGCCGCTGACAACTACGAACATAACACTTCCGACGACGACGACGACGACGACGACGATGGCGCAAGAGCTAGTATTAGTTCCGAAAGACAAATACGAACACCTGATGAGGGCAGTGAACATGTCACGGATTAGAGGCGAGGAGCGGAAATCGAGTGATATAACACCGGAAGACGATCCTCCAGAAACTAAGTTGGCTACATCATCTGTCACAACATCACAACCATATTCGTTGAAGAGATGTGATGGGAGAACAGTAGTCAGAAGTAGAGACTTTGTCAAGCGTAATACTTCAGAAATGATTAGGTGGATGCGGTACTGAGACAACAACAAGAAGACACAACACATTTAGTTATGTAATTATATATTTTAATATGAATGATATTACTGTTATACATATACTATTAATAAAGAATGTCATACCTTCAATACGAGTTACGTTATCAATGACATCAGAATCGATAGAGAATGGTTTGACATTGTTATATAAACAATGGTGATGCATAATTACTAATATATTACACAGTTGAGATGAAATATTAATAATAGTTTTATTTGTGGTGAATGAAATAATAATACAACACGGGCAAACATCAATTCTCTCTATCTATGTATGTTATGATTATCTGTATACACTGTTAACTGTGTAATTGCGGTAACATTGTGAAATCAGGTATTCATAAACTTTCAAGTAAATTGCTACAACAATGGTGATGCATAATTACCAATACATTAAACAGTTGAGATGAAGTATTTATAATAGTGTTTATAGTTGTACTCTCTCTCTCTCTCTTTCTCTCTCTCTCTCTCTCTCTCTCTCTCTCTCTCACTCTCTCTCTCTCTCTCTATTGTTATATATAGCGATGCATAATTACCAATACATTACACAGTTGAGATTAAATATTTTATAAGTATTATTTGTGGTGAGGGAAATACTAATACAACACGGGTAAACATCAATTCTCTCTATCTCTAGGATATGTTTTGATTATTTGTATAAACTGTTAACAATGTAATTGCGGTAAGATTGTGGAATAAGGTATTCATAAACTCAAGTAAATTGCTACAAAGATGGTGAGGCATACTTACCAATACATTAAACACCAATACATTACACAGTTGAGATGAAGTATTTATAACAGTTTTATTTGTGGTGAAGGAAATACTAATACAACATTAATTCTCTCTATCTCTAGGGGATAAACTGTTAACCATGTAGTACCATAGTGCGGTAAGATTGTGGAATCAGGCATTCATAAACTCTCAAGTAAAATTGCTACAACAATGGTGATGCATGATTACCAATACATATATATCTAGGGTATTACCTAGTCAAGACATTGTCACATTCAACTAATGCATATTAGTTTAAATCGGAATCAATCGAGAAGTAGCCTATCAATTGGCAATGTCTGATATGTTTTTGATGTCAACGATCTCGTCTAGCCGGTTTCAACGTCAATCTCAGTGGTCGAGTGCTCACTCCATCAGACTGAACTTCACGTTTACAGTAGAAGTAGGACAATCCCCAACGCTTTTGCGTGTAGGTGAAGATCGTGTTATCGTGACATTGAAAACCTACGTTTGTACCCGAACGTGAATCACCTGTGACAAGTACGGATTCGAACATCTCCAATACATCGCATTCATCATCATCAAAAGCGTTCTTGTTCAAACCTTTGGAGCTGAGTTTGACCCCGCGGTCCATCGTTCTCAGCGCATAGGTCTTAGAGTTCAGACAAACTATGTTGCTGCCACTGGATTCGAGTTTAAAAAGTCCAGGACATCTTTTATCATGGCGACTGTGTACGGAGCAGCATGTTCGAGGGAAGAAATGTACGTGAGCATCAGCGTAAATGTCCTTTCTGTCGCAGAAACCATTCAACATGTGGTTGAAGTCAGCTAGCCTATCAGGTCTGACAACATCCGACAGTGTTCGTCCGGTTATGCATATGTACAGCGAATCCGTATCTGTTTGTAGCAATTCAAAATGCTGTCGAGAGATGTAAACATCGAGACAGTCGAAATAAAATTCGAGCATCCTCTGTTTGGCGTACTGCAACACGAAGTACCCGAGAGTGATTGGCATGTCCAACGTCACTCTCGTTTTGGCTTGAACAATCTCGTAGATGTCATCGTCTAGTTGGCTTGCGTTCACGAATCGTGGGTCGTTAACCTTGAGCTTAGCTTTATAATCACCTTCAACATAGATACAACGCTGATGCTTAGTCTTGTCGAGGAGCAGACAACCGTAAGCCGAATTACCAATTAGCTTTTGGACGTTGGCCATGATTGCTTCATCCGGGTCATCATCACCCCGTCGGCGGGCCTCAGTCACGTGGTGGGTGAAGTCGAGGAAACATTTTTGCTTCCGATACTCGACAGCTTGGTAAACCCGAGTGACACGAAGGCCGTGCTCCATGTACCACTTGAGGAGAGGCGTGGCCAGAAGGATCTTCTTAGCCTTCATGCCTCCTACTAACAGTGTTCGACTCTTGGTGTTGAGGTCGTGTTCGGTTGCAAACTCTTGCATGTGAGATCCGATGGTTGAGAAGGGTATGCGGGTCGTAACGAACAGAGGGGACATCTCCGAGAACTTATCATAGAGGTCATCTGGTACATGGATGTCAACCTCAACCATGCCGAACAGAATCTCATCATTCACAGCTCTTAGGATGTCCTGCATCGTCGCGGTCGTCTTATACTTCACGAAAGCTTGTAGTGTAGCATCGGCGTGCATGCGTGAGCGAAATTCGCATTCCCAGATGGTTACAAGAGAGTAGCCCATGCCGCGTATGTAACGCTCTCGTTCTACGGTTCTCTTGTAACGCTGTTCCACTTGTTTGTCAACCTTGCGAGAATCACTACATTTGCCTGAGACGGCGTGACCGTGCCAGTAGCACCCTTGGAAGTCGTAGCACTCACTCGTGGATGGACGGAACCCATCCACCAGATACGGCCCCACTCGTCTCTCTCTCCCAGAGTTTTGTTTGTGCTGAATACGATTGTCATAGGCGACAGCACCGTTACATAGCCAATCCATCCAATGGTAGGAGATGGTGTACACGTCTGACTTGCTAGCGGTGAATGTGTCGCATCTTCCAATTGTTGTAGGCAACCAGCGTATGAAATTGGAGACGGGGAGGTCCTGTCCCAGACAGGACAAGTATAACGCGTTCGCGTCATACCCCATCACGGAGCGACAGACTCTCTCTGGGTCGTCTCTTATCAAAGTCGATCCCGAAGTGGCTAGTCGCTTGAACACGATGCTGGGACCACCCACAATGTTCAGTTTCACAGTTTGATACAAATCACTGTTCCGGCGATCAAACAACGAGAAGCTGGCTCCATTCAACGCAGCTGCACGGAAAATTAGTTTTCGTGCTATGCCTGGTACTGAGATCGCATCTCTGAAGATATCTACCTTCATTTGCTGACGATAAAAGTGTTGCATTTTCACAGCGGCCTCCACACCCGGCCCGACGTCTAGGTTGTTGTACCACACAAGCAGATCTCGTAGCGTGGACATGTTGTTCTCACGCCACACTCTACGCAGATGTTGGTGGTTGTCCTCGATAGATGGTGGTGTACTCCCCAAACCCAACCGCTGCAAGATCTCCGCTTCAGTGTCGTCAGGTCGCTTATTGCGAAGAACATCGTACTTAACTCGATTGGGGTCTTCCAAAACATTCCGCTTCTTGAGCGAGGACCAGAACGCCTTCTTCGGAGGCAGTGTGGTTTCGTCCAACTTGGTCTCTGAGTCCAGGAATTCATACGGGAAGAATCCCTTCGATTCACTCACCTTGTAAGCTTTTAGGAAGGCGCTGGTAGGTATTGGATGAGATCGAGAAATCGAAAGGTAGGCGTAGCGATAAGTAGGTACTGATTACCTTTTTTCACTACGAATGGTGGATCTTCTCCCTTGACCTGAGTCGACAGACGGAGATGTTTAGCCAGCTGGGCTTTCACCAGATTCAGATCGTATTTGGAAGAATTGAATCCCAAGATAGGGAGCTGTCGACAGAATCGTCTCAAAACATTTCTTGCTCGCACCAAGCTTGCATGCATAGCGTGATTAGACATCGATGATTGCTCTTCTTCACTTTGTCCTTCTTCTTCTTCTCCTTCTTCTTCTTCTTCTTCTTCTTCTTCTTCTTCTTCTTCTTCTTCATGCATCGTTGTCTTTACATCCTCCTCATCCAACTCATCCCAAGAGTTGTACTCAATGCATGCATCGTCTGTAGTCTGTAATCGTTGAACGAATGAGTGCCAAACATTTGGTTTGGACATTCGATTTACTATGGCCCTGCTTTGATGCATGTCGTTGGCATCAACATCTCTCTGTATGTTACTATTGATTATCCTTCCAACCTTCTCAGGTTTCCATTTCTCGATGGCTTCATTCAAAGCTGTGAATGCAGATTGAAACCTAGCTTCCATCACATCAGCGGCTCGCCGTGAGACCTCTGTTAGATAACAGATCATCTCAGTCAAAAGTTCATTCAAGTCTGAATTCACAAAACATTTTGGTTTCTTGAAGTCGGGAACGTTGGTGGAGATGCTTACGGATATGGGATGATGCCGGTGAGTGAATCGTTCCTGCGAAGTTTGGGTTCTGTCGGCGTTCTCACCACTGCATTTGATCAACATAGACTCGAAATCGTAGAGTGCCAGGAACTCGGAGAAGCAATCGTCTGTTGCTATATCTATCTCTGGAATGAGGTGTTTCAATTCATCAAAGACGTTGCCTGATTCAACCATGTAGCCCCCAGGATAGACGAATTTCGTTTTGTTCATACAGAGCGTCCCAAAAAAAATGTTACCATTTTGGTTCTGAATAAAAATTAAACGACTGATACCTTTTACATGAGACTCCTGTCCCTTCAAGTAGGCGTCTGGGAAATTTATCTCTGAAAGTTTGGTACCGATATGACCATTATAGCAGTTGCAATGGCAGTTTTTGTGATTT
>JAUTBZ010153613.1:0-11506 GCA_032361785.1 Lepetodrilus galriftensis
TGCTGTGCTGGCTCACTCCATTCTAAAGAACAGAACATGTACTAGACATGTACTGGACATTAGAAAGGAGCACTACCCTAATGTAGTTGCATGACCTTGACATTTGACCTACTTAGATTATTATTATTTTTTTTTTTTTAAATTGGGGTTTAGAGTCACTTTCTAGAATCCTTCACTAATATCACGGTTTTTCAGTTTAGGGCAGGAGACCTGCAACATCTGCAGAGCTGAATGTTGCAGTAAACCAGCGAGCACTGGCTGGTACTGACAGACCTAGGGCAATTTCTAACTGCATTGCCACACAAATCTAATGTAGTTGTATGACCTTGACATTTGACCTACTTAAGACCTCAAAGTCTCATGTAGTCGCAGCAATGAATTAATGAATTAAAGTTTTACATCGTAGCAGTAACAGTTTACCCATAGACAACGACATGAGTGAACTAGCAAAAATATGACAACTACAAAGAGAAGCAGAAAACTTCTCATGACATCCAGACAAATATTTCCATATATTGCAAGCGTCTGCCATCTTGTAGACTCACCTCACTCTCATGCAGATGTTCATTGGGTGTAATGAGATCAAATCCATTCACTATGTGGTCTTGGTCTACTATTGTGATGACCTGCAAGAACATAATAAACATATATTTTTAAATCATAAAAATATATTACATAATTTCACAAAACTGATAAATGCCATATAAAAAAAACCAGAAACAAACAATAAAATATTAATAATAATTATTATTATTATATTTTTTAAATTATTATTAGTAGTAGTACGGTAGTAGTAGTTTTCTTCATACCATATGAAGATATATATTTGGATGTTCTCTAAGAAATTGATACATAAATTGCATCAATAATTTCTGATTAGTATACGGACATTGATTTGTAATGTTTGGTGTTCATGCATACGCAATCTACCTTATCAACGATGAACTCCATTGGTCGCTTCCAGTGATCGACCTTGAGAGTGGTCGGCATCTCAATCTTGCCATCGGGATCTTCAAAGTGCTGTGCCTGAATTTTATAAGAACTTGTTTCATTGGCTGACGCAATAGTCATGTGTGCTAGTAAATACCATAGACTAGTCAAAAGTGTAAATCAAATAAATGTGAATAATCGAATAAAAATCCAGAACATTTTCTTTAACATTTCTTAGTACATGTATTTATTTAGTATTTTTGTATTATTTATTTAGTATTTGTTTTGATGAAATCTCTAATTTGTATAATAGTAGATTTCAGAGATTAATGTAGTTGTAATCTTGCTAAAGCTAGCATAATTATTATTTAACTTACGATTAATAATATTAATGATAATTGTATCCAAGTTAATTTGATTTTTTCTTGAATTTTCGATTGACCTAAGTTCAAGATAATATATTCAAGTTTTTCTAAAACAAATTTGATAATATCAAAAAAATATTTATTAGAAAATATCAATCGTCCCTCAATGATACACAGATTACACACTGAACAAGATAAAAATACCAGAAAACGATTATTTCATCATTTTGTTTCACCATTTTCTTATATATTTTATCTCAGTTTTAATTTTCTCAACATACGGTTGTCGGAGATTTTCCTTTTTTGTCTGTATCTTTCCGCGCTGCCTCCTGCAAGCAAAACATATATGGCTATAGAAATATTCACTAATGTAAATTTAAATAAAGAAAAATATTACTTTTAATTCAACATCTCTTGGTGTATTGTTGATTAACAGAAACATGTGATTCTTTAACCAACACTTGATGACCAATAGTCTTAAAAACCAACTTCAAAGATCACATCTTAGAGCAAAAAAAAATCAAGATTGAAATTCAAATGGACACATTAAAAATTGTTTTACTCTAAAATGAAATTTTCATGGATACATTATTAGAAGGAAAAAAACACCAGTTTATTAAAAAAAATTGCTGCAGTGCCACTGTCATAAACCATGTACTATCTTCCTGAATCCTAAAAAGATCTTAAAGTATATCCATTGCTTATGTGATACATTATAATCCATAAAACATCCAGAATCCATAAAACAATTGTGTCTCCAGCTAGCATGCAAGTACAGTGTCAAATAATCCCTGCTGGATTAGGCATAGGTACTATTCTTTAGGGCATCTCCGGTTGCCTCCAGCAGGGAGAGAGTTAACTACCAGAGTAATGCCACTGAACCGTTTCCCCTGCTCAATTGCTGGAATGACCGTTAGTGACCACTACTGACCACTACTGACCATAGTATCATTACACAAAGCTTTCATATCTACTACGAGACCATAAGCATTCTCATAGCAACACATGGAGATCATGTTCTTATTATGCTATATGGTCTCATAGTGGATACGAGAGCTTCGAGAAACGATACCCTCCATTGTTGCCGTCTCAGGTGGGTGGGTTGAAACAAGGCCATACCGTAAGTCCATTAACCTTACAGGCCATGATTTAAGAGTCACGTCAGACAAGCCGATAATTTATGGCTTAAGACGGGGCGGAATCGCATCGCCATGGAAACAGAAAAGCCAGGCAGCTTCACCTGTCAAATGAGGTAGTGGGGGATTGGTCAATAACTGGACAATGACATGATGGTAAAGGGGATCCCCTACCGCCAGGTAAATAACTCTATTATCTCCCGCTGACCGGAATCCACTGATCGCTGACCACAGTAATGACCGGCGTGCTGACCAGATTATCCAATTCAGTAATTAACCTTCATTCTGCTAGAGGTCACTGCTAATGCCCCAATGATTATTAATTTTAATTAATCTAACGAGGCTCCGAAAAGCGTGAGTAACATTATGGCGGTTTTAAAAGAAGTTGCAATAATGGCCCCATATTGCTCTGGTGCCCGTTGCACGACGCTCTTGTAGTGCTACAATAGTTGTAACTGGGCTCCAGCCACAATAGAAAGTGTTGATGTTACAATAGTTGTAGCCTACAAGAGCGTCGTGCAACGGGCATCAGAACAGTTGTAGCTACAATTGATTGTAAGTCAAATTGTATGGACCGATTACGAGTGTAACCCTGCTGCATGATACATAACATCTTCATCACTACAATACTTGAGTATTTATTATTATCCAAAGATAATTAATTTTAATTAAAGCAGCTGAGCAATTAAACAATCAAAGGTAAAATTATGTAAACAAATGAATGAATTGGGTGGTTTATGTGACCTAACATTATGTAGATTCATAAAGAAGTTGTCAGTGTCTCTATGACAACCAGATTAAAATGGTCACATCATTTTCTAACAATGGAAAATATCAACATTGGTTTCTGTATTGATCTGTCAACATCACACTAAATCCACAAGGTTATTCGTAAGAAAATTCCAAACAAATCAAACCAGGGGTTAATAGTAATATATGATTATATATTTGCAAAAATAATATATATACAACACATCAATTTGTTGCAAAAAAATTAACTTAATATTATTATCATTATTAGTATTAATTATCATTATTACTTATATGAGTGAATGAATAATTGTTTTACATAACGGCGAGAATCTTCCATCCATATTTTAGCTAATAATCATAATTAATAGATAAAATAATAAATAATAATAAAGTAGAATCATTTCATAAATAATAAATAATAATAATATAGAATCATTTTATAAATAAGTAATTCATATTCTATCCAGCATGGTGATTATCATACAAAATTACTAAAAATATAACCTTTCCATTCGTTCAAATATTCAAAACAATGTTAAATATTTATGAAACTCAGACTATTAACGTTCTCTTTGGGTCCATTGAAGCTTATAATTTCCCATCTGTTCTTAGTTTAACATACTAATGTCCTAGCTACAAAGTGGGCCCAACTCTGTGTGTGATGATACAATGATTAATTTGTACCAAATGTGACGTAGTGCAGAAATAAACATACCGTAATGGCTCTCACATAATGACATAAACACAATAAATTGTTGAATTGATTTTGCGTGGTGGATTTTCTAAATGTTACTTAGGTAATCAGTGACCGAAGCTTCGTACCACGCATGATCAAAGAAGTTAAGTATATGTTCATGCTTGATTAAAAAAAAATCATTTGTGACTTTGATGGAATGGAAATCACAAAGGCTACTGTAAAGTGTATTTGCACAGTGCAATATGTCAATACTAATAATAAGTTGTATCCGAAATCCAGATTAATCATCGTTACTTATAATCACACTGTTTTGGTGGTTGTCATGGAAACCGATTATATGGTTGCGGCCGTCATGCATTTTTACACCGACCGATTCAGATTATGTTTGCACAGCGACACACGTATATCTGCTCTGTCAAGTAAATACATTGCCGTATATATATAGATGCATTATATTGTGACATCGGCACAGAGTGTAAACATTAATTAATGACACTTCTAGGTGGAACATGTGACACACAGTCACGTGAAAGGTGCACTGGTGTGACACAGGCAGTCACATGTAGTCACGGTACCTTAAGGACCGATGTGTCGTATGGTGCCTGGAACACCAGACCCAGACGTTATTGTTTTCTCTCACAGCAGTCACAAGTACAGAATTGTCACAAGTACGGCATTGTCACAAGTACAGCATTGTCACAAGTACAGCATTATCACAAATACAGTACTGTCACAAGTACAGCATTGTCACAAGTACAGCATTGTCACAAGTACAGCATTGTCACAAGTACAGCATTGTCACAAGTACAGCATTATCACAAGTACAGCATTGTCACAAGTACAGCATTGTCACAAGTACAGCATTGTCACGTACAGCATTGTCACAAGTACAGCATTGTCACAAATACAGCATTGTCACAAGTACAGCATTGTCACAAATACAGCATTGTCACAAGTACAGCATTGTCACAAGTACAAACATTGTCATAACTACAAATATTCTTAAACAAACACTACATACTCAATATATTAATGTCATTTCTATTTTTTTCTTCCATCTGATACAATAACTTATCAGAATCTTGTTTCATGAAATCTTTCATCAGCATTACTTCTATATATAAACAAATTAATTCAACTTTATTGCATCTCATGAAAGCTTTCTAAGCATCCTCTAGACACAGGCCCAGTGCTTCCTTTCATACGACACTGAGGATGAAGGTACGTACCCATTTCTCTGCGTTAATGTCGGCGTCATTCCACTCAGGCCAGATGTTGAACTTTGCTCTTTTAGAGTCTGCCCCACCTGCACTGGCCGCAACAGAAGCCGCCCTACAATAAAATAGAATTGTAAAATAAATACTAATATTAAATACAGTAATAATAAATGTGTATTAACGCCGCAATAGACTGGCTATTGGGTACAACAAGGTGCATGCTCAAAGTGCTATACTAGCTTATTATTATACAGTTTTAATTGCTGATTATAACATTATTTTCTTCTAATATTTTTGTTTAGAAATCTGAATGAGTAATTTAACCCTCTCCATGCTGAAGGCAACCGGACATGTCCTAAAGAACAGTGCTTGGGTCTAATCCAGCAAGGAGGGGGTTAATAGCTTAAGAATGTTTGTTTTTATAAATTCTATACTCTATATATTAAATTACTCATTCAGAATTCTAAATAAAAATATTAGAAGAAATAATATTAGTACATGTATTTAATTCAAATTAAATTAAATGAAAGAACAAAATTATTAATGAAAGAAAAAATATTTGAGTCCCTATGATTGAACTTAATAATTGTACATGAACTTAAATGAATTGTAGAATGAAAACTCTATCAGTCCACTGAAGTCTTAATGAAGACATCATCAGCTGTTAGATTTAAAGGGCCTTTAAATTTGCCCAAGGCTAATGGATGACAGCCATAAAGTGAATGCATTATTCTTTGATTGGCGGCCTTTAGCATTCATTGACAGGGAAAGCACATGTGTGAACACAAAAGAAAGGTTTTATGCAAATACTACAGTATATGTTACAACTTTGTTATAGTTATCCAGATATTTACTAATTTGCACTGAAGGACTGATTTTTTAAATTTAATTATTTTATTATATAAAATATTATAGAACCAACAGTGCTGTTCTAAGAAATAATAACATTGTTGAAACAGCAAATAACACATGACAAAAAATATTAACATGATCAATTCAACAAATAAAAATTAAATGATCAAATTTTAGAGCATACAAGTTATACTAATAATGACGAGTTAAATCTAAACACTATGAACATTTCATTTACAGTGGATTTTATTTCAATAATCTCAATTCAGAACGCTTACACAAAGAATTGCAAAAATTGATTTTTCACATAAAAATTCCACCAAAAAGATGAAAATTGGAAGCGTCTCTAATGTCCTAAGAACTGAGAGCAACCTGTTGAAACAACGCAAGATAAAGTGTTAATTATCCAAGATTGTCAGCAGCTTCCTGAAAGATAACATATATTATCATCACTTGAACACGAACGAGACAATACCTTGTCCTTCGCGAAGACACAAAACTCCTTCTTTTTCCTTATCCATTGTCTATGAGTCCAAAACATGACATGACGACGTCATGCAACAGTGGTGCAAGCATCATGTGCCCCGCCGGTCGTCCCACAATCCCTCGGGCCCGCCGGCAAGTGCACATGACTGCTTGTTAAAAAAAACTGTCCACTTTTAACCCATGCTGTCCCCTAATGCACTGTCGGACCAGCTAACGAGCTGCCCAAAAGTGGGCAGCTTTTATAGGTGAGCGTACAGGTAAGTTCATCAATAATTAATGAGCTCGCGATGCTTGTCCTCCCTGCAGCCTGTTGTTCGTCAATCCGAAAATCAATACGGACTGTTTCCTGATCTCGAGACTGGCTCCCTGCTTATTGATTCGGACCCGCCGACTAAATGAAGCAGGGATTATTTCAATACGCCACAATACCTTTTATACGGAACCCTTTGTAAAAATTTGGGGGGTCGGGGGAGTAAGTTTACAAGGGGAGTTTCAGTGTTGCGGAGTCCGGGCTGTCGATGCGGTAAAGTTGCCACTGTAGGCCGGGTATTAAAGGGATTGACTCAAGATTGACTCAAGCATCCCCCGAAGGCTGTGGGAGGCTGTGGGACAATGTGACATTATGTTATGTCTATCATGAGACTTTCACACAAAGGAGCCTGCTGGGGGATGGACTAATGTTGGGGAGGTCTAGCGACACAGGGGGGGGGACTGGTCTGACAATATGGGGGAGGATGTCCGATGAAGGAGGGCGGTACTGACCAGGGGGAGGTGTGACCAGGTCGATCTAGAATACTCAAAGCCCACCTGTCCAATAAACTGATCTGGAAGTGAAGCGTGCACTGATTTAAGACAGAGCTACGACATTACGACTATGACGCTATCCCCAGATCGCTATGTAATTAACCTGTGTGTACCTTTAATTCCTTGGTTTGTAACAAAACCTCATGTCTGGGGGCACTTTATGTAACATAGCTAATTAGAAGTGATACAGAGGAAAGAAAACATTGTGATGTGAAACAATCCCCTAAAAACAATATAATAAAAAAAATACCAATATTAATCTTGGTGCACAAAGATATTAAAAGAAGAAAAACAAATATTTAATAAAATAAAAAATAAATATAAAATATACTAACAAACATTTAACTCTAGGATGAATATGTTCTACCATCAATCTTATGAAATTAATGTGTTCAATATTTACCTGGGCAATTAAATGTAATTGTATGAAATTGTACCCAATATCTAACATACTATTACTTACAGTGAAGTTACAACAATTTTCTGATCGTTTCTCATGAAATAAAAAATATATTGAAATACATAAATTAACATTATCATATTTTTGTGTGTATAATTTCACTATTAATCAATGATACGGAAGCAAGGATATAGTTTATTAGGCCCGAGGGATTTTTGTGGTTTTATGGATACATTATGCTAAACAACTAATCACACGCAAGCTAACAATGCGAAAAATCAGAAATATGGTTAATGTGAAACCTCTGATATCGATGAATAATTTATTTACATAACACATGCACAGATAAATTGAGTCAATATTAGAATAACTAATTAATAATATTTGAATTAAAATGTACTGATGATTTATATATGAAATTATTGAGGAAACAACGCTAGATGATTGTTTGATTTCATGCTTACAGAAAATATGTTTTGATTTATATATTAACATTACATTACAAACATAAATATTGATATAATAAAATATATAGAATAAAGTCAGAGGACTTTTTGAACACTTACATTAATCAGCTGTTTACTGATTAATGTAAATGTCTACCGTTCCTCCTGACTGTGTTTTGACCGTGAATAGCTACCGTAACCAACGTGATTTTATCATTGAAATATAATATAATACACGGATATGACCGTTAACCTATCTAAATTGCATATCTGCAAAAAAAAGTCGTAAATGTGACATTTCCGGCAACTGCGTTTAGCACATCTCACCAGAACATTGATGTACCTTGACACAATCATATTTTTACTTCGAAAATTGGGTATGTACCTAAAATATACGGTCATGTGCTACTTAGCTACTAAAATTATTAATTATTGTAATAACAAGGCGGGACATGTTTATAATAACCGATGTTACAGGACCACTGTCCGAAGTCCCAGGAAAAGTGACTTAAGTTCAAGGACACGACACCTAGTTGGATTTATAATCGTTTCAAAGAATCTTACAGTTTTTGTTACACAAATTGTGTTGCTTCAGTAGCCAATAGTTATCTGCCATCGATACCGTAAGCTGACACCTGTCTTATATTAGCAATAAACAGGGCCACCACCGAAAAGTGTCCGAAATCCCAAGACTTTACTCTACACCTAATGTACTTAATGTTACGAAGATTGTTCAAGATTCTGCTATAATTATATAATAAAGCGACTATATTGTGCAAGTGAAAATAATAATGTTTTAAAGGTGGACTCTGATGATACGATTTGTAACAACAACTTACTGTATATCATCAAAACATGAGAACAATTGATTTGATGTATTTGACATATTCAATTGTTATTATACATCGATAATACAAGTTCTTACTAAAAATTGCACAGTGAGATTCCACCTTAACCCTCGCCATGCTGGAGGCAACTGGAGATGCCTTAAAGAGCAGTACTTGTGCCAAATCCAGCAGGGAGAAGGTTAAACAATCATGCATTTGATCAAACTTCTATCTGTACATTGTTTGGTAATGTATTGAGGCCTTGCATGTGACATCACTCAATACGTCAAATAGCATCATGGGTGGCAAGACAATGGGATTTTCTGCCACCCAAACCGTTTTCTGCCAACCAAACAATAATTGTTCTGTGCAAGGCCTCTATACCACACACACAAGGTTGGTCATGTATACACATACACAAATTGAATGATAATAATAGAACGTTAATGATTTCACCTTTGATGTTCATGTTCATGATGATTGTGCATCATGAACTGTCACTTATTGCTCAATGATGTATGTGTGTACAGGAGATACTGGTATCACTTGTAAGAGATCCACCAACATCTACTTCTGTAGTTAGGACTTGATTCCCTATTGTCTTTTTTTTTTTTATTACCATTGATATGCTATCACTATGGTACCCACTGTGACGTCATAGCATTGTACTGATGTCACAATGAAAATGCACAGCAACTTTTCCCTTATTCATGGGGAAATCACAATGGAGTGCAATGTTTCTCGTTAAAGTGACTCATACACTAAATTCAAACCTAAAGAACTGATGATCCTACACCACATACAGTGATAGATTTCCTTCCAAATGACCCGTTATCGATAAATAAGCTCATTTAAGCTTATGTAGTCAGTGTGTTTATTTCCATAGCTTGTTAGGTTAACAGGACAATGCAGTGATGACATGTGACTACTTTTGTGTCCTGTTTACCTTGAACTTTATGTAGATTTTTTAGTACAGGTTTATCATTTCAAAATTAGATTTTGTGAGAGCGACCTGAGAAAATCTTGTTCATTGAAGTATGAACACAATGTTTTGGGGTTATGTGGACCACTCAGATTGCCAGATTTACTGGATATTTATTTATTCATTAAAAGGACTCGTACACATAGATGATTTTATCTATGCCCATTTTTATTATTGCTCATATAATATATAGAACACTAATTGCAAGATTCCGCACTTTCAGGTATGGAATGCCACGCAAACTCATCAAAATATGCCATTTTACATGACGGACGTAAACAATCATTTGTTTTGAAAATGGCAATTAATTCATGAATTCTCATTTGCATAGGTTCCAAGCACATGACGTCACAATTGGATGGCGTCACATATCTGAATATGATGATAAGACTTTCGTTGGCAATATATGGACAAGTTACTAGAAAACTAGTACTAATTAGAAATAATCCACCAATATAATGATTATTGTTTTAAAATATATCTACTCTCCACAGAAGCAACTAAGGTCACAATCTGAACATTTGCATGATTTGTGACCATGTTTAGAAGCACTGTGTGCTTGACAGCTGCTTGATATTGATTAAACCGATGCCATAGATGTCTAGTATATTCTATGAACTAGAGAAAACCCTGGCACAGTTGTTATTTTAACTGTTAAACAGAGAAATGCACAGTACCGGTTCGACACTGCACACCTGTGACTGTGTAACTTTAAGACAGTCTTTATTTTGCAGTAAACTTTAGCGCACTTTTTACCGATTCATTCTTGTTCGTAGATAATATAATGACACAGTGTTTGGTGATACTGTTGCTGTTGTTAATGCTAGAATAATTAATATATCAGTATCAAGTATTTAATCAAATGGTAATCAGTGACACAGCGTTGTTTAGGTTGTAATATTATATTAGTTCACTGCGAGCGCTGGAAGGCAGCCATTTTGTATCCATATAAACAAACTCTTCGCTTAGCCGACTTACTCTCTCGGGGTACCTGAATTGATACGGTTAAAAGTGCTTGCTCTTTTTGAAGCTTTTGCTGCCATCTCGCTTCAATGTCGTCACAAACAGACTTGGTTTTATGTCATCAATTTAGTTACAAACTTAGCTATCGAGGCATAGGCCTAGTTGCCATGCTAAAGTTGAGGGGCATGCGCAAATGAAAACACCTGCCAAATGTGTGAAAACCTGAACTACGGTTAACAATTCCTGAAACGGAATGTGTTCCGTTGAACAAAAATGTTTTCACTCGTTATTATTAGTTGAAACTGCGTTCTAATACAGATGTAGTTCTGAACGATTTTGATATATCTGGCGCTATGGATAACTTGTTATATATAAATTATATAGTACACGACAACGTGTAGGCCTATAATACAAATTATTATATTCAGTAGAACTAACAGCATATAAAATGTCAACACATTTCTAAAGTAAAGGATTACATTTAATTTCGGTGTAGTAGTAGTAGTAGTAGTAGTAGCAGTAGTAGTAGTAGTAGTAGTAGTAGTACTTATATGTAGTAGTAGTAGCAATACCTATACTTAATAGTGGAATAGTAACAATAATAATAATAATAATAATAACAATAATACTAATAGTACAGTAGTAATA
>JAUTBZ010153624.1:0-11506 GCA_032361785.1 Lepetodrilus galriftensis
GTTATGACTCCTTATTAACAACTCCATACATTATAACGTACAAGAGTTACGACTCTCGTAGAGTTACGACTCTCGTAAAGTTACGACTGTTCTGTGTAACGGGCCCCTGACATTTTGGCTCGGGATGCTGGTTAATGTTGTTTTCTATCTGACGAAAGTACACTGTCCATCAACTTGACCTTTGTCCACATGGTGTATATCCATGTTTCAGTACACATCTCGGATCCGCAAACAATTCTAACTTGATCTTGGCAGGCCCTTTATGTACATCAATTACCACAATATCTCCATAGATACACATACTATTTTACTACGTTCATAACAACAGCCTAGGGAACCATTTCCACGGTAAAGTACTATCTATAGGACTTTAGTGTTTCAATTTCTTCTCTCTGTGCGATAGTTGTTGTCATATTTATTTGGAAACTTTAATATTGACAATCATTACGATAGTTGATATTTTGCATTATTATTAAACACTTTTAGGAATTAAATATCACAGTAAAATAATATGTCATCCAGTTGCCAACTCAGTAAAACCTGGTGGTTGTCTTGGTGGTGGTCTTGGTGGTGGTAGTGGTAGTCGTGGTGGTGGTTGTGATGGTTGTGATAGTAGTCATGGTGGTGGTGGTAGTCGTCGTGGTGGTGGTAATGATGGTCACAGCGACTTGTAGAGCGGACCCAGTACTTATGACTTGTCAAAACCAGTCAGCATAACATTTTTAAAAACAAACTTAATAAAAAAAAATCATAAAAAATCTCCGTACTTTTGTTGGACATCTGCATAAGCGTGATAATAAGCCTAACTGTCACAGCGGAGGGACGACGTCACATATGATGCAATCCTACGAGATGAGCTCTTCCATCTAACAAGGTATGATGGCGTGTTCTTGTATTGTGAAACGTGCATGTGAGTCTGGTAACAAGGCAGTGTTAGATGCATAGGATTAGAGATTATCGTGTTGCCGTCAGGAAAGAGAAGACGAACACGTCGAGTCGTAACACAGGGGCAATATGCATTGAGCTTGCCAAGTTTAAAAACAGTAAAAATGTGAGAATGTTTGTGGACCAAAACAGAAGTGCGAAAGACGACCAGCTAATTTTAATTTTGAAAGTATTTACAGATATATAACCCAGCCCTTAAATGAATGTTTGGTCGACAATGGTTTCAGTATACTAAACATACTATTGTTGTTGTTTAGACATATTGAATGGAACAGCATAGTATACTATAGTATACTATGCTGTTCCATTCTAGAATATATGCTCTTTATTACGTGTTCATTATCAGAAAGGCGTTGCTTTAAATAAGTAATATAGAACGATGTAGCATAGTATTGGACCGAAATAATACTTTGTTGGAACTAAATCATAATTATAGTGAAAGGCATACATATTGAAACAAAATGACATGGCATTGTAACTGACTACATGCAAAATACATACATGTGTACCAAGAATGACGTAATAAGTCTTTGAAGGAATGAAAGAAATACTATGTCACTAGCATTTAAAAAACAATATATGTAGTGGTCGGATAATTGCTTTTTTTTTTTTATCTCTTATGGTAGACTAATAATAAATTCTGCTAAAAATATGTTTCACATTTATTAATTATTCTGCACTGTTAGCCGTATACAGCTGAGTGCCTCTTCTCGAAACGTTCAAGAATACGATCGTACGACAATCTTAACGATTCTTATAGTATGTCTACGAATTGTTCTTAGGCCAAGAAGTATGTAAGAACGTTTCGAGAATAGGGCCCCTGGTATATTATAAGAGATATACTTATGCAAATACTGAAACAAGCAGCTTACTAGGTTTTCGCTTCCTGAAACAATAGCTTCCAAGGAAGTTACATCTATCAGCCGTGTTAAATAGGATTTCCAGCAAAGCATAAGAATATGAAATGCAATATTGAGGAAGATCGTGCCAGTCTACGGTCGCTCCTCTATCCTTTGGAAGGGATCGGCATCCCTAAGGAGATTACTCTCTGAACCTTTTGTCTTTCATCTTGACAACATCAAGTGAAGTTCATCCGTAGGTAAAAGCAATATACACCGTGACCCAATTAAGACGACTAAGGTACGCTACTCTAACGCCGCTTCCAAAACGTCTGACCCGCGAACATGGGTAAAATGTGCAGGAGATGCGGAGGCGAGAATTAAAACAATACTTTGTCCGTGTTCCGACGTGACTTCCGCGTGTTTACCACTGGAGATCCTCCTCCGGGGTGACATTACACGTCCGACGTTCTCGGAGCGGCGTGCAAATCCTACGTCACCCATAGCTCATTTAAAAGCTAAGGCATGAGGCTGGACAAACAAACTAATGACAAAAAGTTGTGAAAGAAACTCACGTCTGAGTTCCCTCACACCAGAACACTAAGACATCTCCAGCGGGGAGAGGGAGATAGAGAGATAGAGAGAGAGGGGAGAGTGTGGACGTTGCGTGTAAAGTCCAACGTCTCGCGTTACTATCGTACGCCATTTTGAAAAACAAAATGGCCATGGGTACCTCTTCATCGGCCATTGTGGTCACCGCCGTGGTATCTGCGCTGGCCATGGGAGCCGGACTAATCATAGGATACCTACTCCGTCCACAAAGTGTTCACAGCTCCGGCTTTGACTATAATTCCGTGAAAAATAGGACGATGGCGAGGTTGCTTCAGACGTGTGGAGACGCAGCTCGAGGTCAACCGGAAATACAGAGGTAAGGAGAGCACATGTGAATACAGCGTGGGTGCAGTATCTCTGTGAGTATGTGAGAACATCGTAGTAATACTGGCACCATTGTGGTTAAATATAATCCGAATATACGATAATAAATATAAAATGTTTTAGTTTGGAAATGTTTGGAATATTGATTTCGATCTAATAGGATATGTTGGTGTCTTCTGATTAGATTATCCGACTACAACGTTAAACCACAGGCGCATGTCACAAATATTGTTTTCGTAATAATAATCTATTTATAGGAATCCAATATTTGTGACAAGTGCCTGTGGTTCAACACCATGCAATGTAGTTGGAGTCTAACGTCTGGCTTTAACGTAGCTGATATAACAGACAGTAACATCCTGTAATACTTGCTGGTATATTTATATCAGTGTGGGCGTGCTTACAACTACAACCTTAGAGATCCTCTTCTCTGAATTATGATGAACTGCTCATCCAGCAGCTGATGATGGCTAAGTATACGATGGAGTGGACATTACAAATGTTTGCATCAATGACGTAGTCATTCATTAGATGGTACATTACAACAAACTTGGTAATACTGGGGATCAGCGGAAATAAACTATTATTCGAAAACAAAGATGTTCCTGGTACCCTTTGCCACCGCCTATACAGACAATGCTCAAGCATATTGGCACTAGTGACCAAAGAAGAACCTACTCTAAATGTAATAGCTGTCAAATGCCAACTTCTGTTTGTTTCACAAAACTACACGAGTGTGTATGTGCATGTGTGTGTGCGTATGTGTGTGTGTATGTGTATGTGTGTGTGTGTGTGTGAGAGAGAGAGAGGAGCTAGAGAGAAATGGGAGAAGATAGAGAGAGAGAAAGGGCTAAGAGGGAGAGACAAAGAGATGTTATCCAGTTGAGAAAACATTTATTCATTTATTATATCAATGACTGCATATGCGTGTATCTGTATATGTGTGATTTCCAGGTACTTATTATCGCACGAGATCGAGGCGTGTAAAGCGTACACCTGCAGCGTCCCCCTACCCAGGACATATCAGGTGTACCATTTGTTGGGCGCCAAGATCGCCATCGATGGACGTCTGGACGAGAAGGCGTGGCAGGAGGTTGCCTGGACCCAGCCATTTGTAGGTCAGTGTCGTCTGAACTCGCAATTATGTCTTAAAGGTTGTCTGGATCCTTCTTGTGAAAGTGTCTAAATCTCAAACACAGGTTGACTTGTCGCATATACCTGTGCAAATGTTAAGTGCGCAAAGGTCAGGTCTAGAAATAGAAACAGTCCAGAAATGAATGTCTGTATTATTCAGCAAATTATATTTATATCTGAGTGAATATATTTTTAAGTATACATTCATAATGGTAATTAAAATACTAAGAATTAGGTATAAATTGATTGCAATTTATGTTGGTAATTTGATCTTTTGATAATGTTAAGAGGTCACCATCAACATCTACATTGACATCAATTTATACCGGAGACGAAGGTGATGGTTCGTTTATGGTAACTGGTATTACGAAATCATGATAGAATACCGTGACAATGGAATTATCATCCTTGGTCCATTAGTACCAGCCAATGCTAGCAGGTTTACTGCAACATTCAGCGCTATGGATGTTGTAGGTTTCTATTCCTTTTGCCATACACTGGTAAGTCGTGATATGAGTGGAATAATCTTAAATATAACTTTACAATTAAAAATATAATGAAAACAAATCAATATATTACTATCGTTTATTGATTTTCATTCTACAGATATCAAGGGAGATAACTATCCTACTCCCAGGTTCCAGACAAACGTCAAGATAAGGTGGGATGACGACAACTTGTACATAGCGGCTTATTTGGAAGATACGGACATTTGGGCCAATAGATCACTACATGACACTACAGGTTAGTTTGACCTAAGATTACAGGTTAGTTTGACCTCAGATCACATGTAGTTTAATTTCACGACACTGCATTTAGTTGCAGTAATTACAACTGACAATAGCATGATACTAGATGTTTGACAATGGAGCTTTGCATTACACTACAAATAATTTAGCCGAAAGTCTAAAAATACAAAATGTCTAATGAAAGGTATCTTCTGGTCCCACGTGTAAATCAAAAGGCCAAGCGAGTTTTAACAGGAAACTAAACCACTGAGCTCAATCACCATATGTTATTTGTTTTCTGGTATTTACGAAATATTGTCCTTTGGAACTAAGCCATCCTCTACCAATAGCTCGCATAATGGCAGTACCTTCATTCAATAGAATGATTGGATCGCCCCTGTGAGGTAGTCCTTGTCCAAAATTGGCCAAGTTTTCAAAAGATGTAAAAAATCATTAACACTCGCAAAGATTGCCGCAAAACGTCTTTGACAAGGACTACCTGTGAGGCAAAGGATCGAACTAAACCTATCTTAAATACGTCTGTAAACCGTAATATTTTTACCTGCTTGTAATAATATTTCAACACAGCGTTTGTAAAAGAAAACATTGATGAATTGCCATATTGTAGATACAGATATGCTATTATTAGTAACTGCCATTGGCGTTCCTGGATTCCAAGCAAATATGAAAGCTTCAGGGCTTAAAGCAGTCTAAAATCGAGCTGGCGTGAACTACAAAGTCATCTCGCGGAGTCAACACGTACGTGTTATATAGGGATCAAGAAGCCGTGCATAGTCTCCTAATGTAATGAGCTATGGTGTGAAGCTACGAGGGGCGGTTCGGGCCAAACACTTCACTCCGTTCACACTGCCAACGCCTAACTCCTAGGCAAACATTACGCGGAAGCAAACCATGCCGCAAGGTTAACATTGACAGGCATACACGGCGCCGATTACGACACTGCCGACGATCGTAGATTCCTACGGCCTGTTTGACGGGAGAATGTTTCCAAAAAGAGAAAATATTTCGCGGAAATATGGTGGGAATTTCGTATGAATGTGATGGAAATAATCCCATATCGATAAACAATTATTGAAATAAATAGTGCTCATTTCATGATCAGCGCGGCTGGATGACGGATCTGAGAAGGTTCGGATTTGAATATCGTTTGATCGCGCGGTATCTTAATTCTACGTGGTGGTGACCAGTTTATATGTAACACATATTTGTACGAACTTCTTAAATACTGCCCCCTCAGTGTATTGGCAAGTTTCTCAATTTGTCGCAATCCGAGAACGTACGTGATTAGTCGGAACGTCCAAGATTCCAGCGTATGTACACGTGTTTATGGGGATTGCGGAAATATCCCACGGCGTATGGGTATGGTCGTGGTTGTCACAAACCTTCTTACTTCCTCAAGGAAGTACGACATTCCGTAGATGATCAACCAGGTGGCCGGACAACTTGTCCAGTTAGATACGCGAGTCGTCCGTCATTGTCCCTTCTCGTAGCAATGCCAAAAGTGGCGAACATTGCTTCGACAACCGTCGGGCGTTAGAAGAATTCTAAATTTGAGGGATAGTTAAATCTTTTGAATTCGGAACGTTAAAGTTTTATTTCACGTACGAGGGTTTGTTTCAGGAAGTACTAAAATAGAAATTAAAGAGAAGTTTGATACATTTTTAAAGGAAAGAGAAATGTATGTATCCTTGGAATGGAATACATTATACGATGTGAAATCTATTTTTGTACAAATGAAGAACCATATGTATATTGTAGAGTCTTACAGCATATATCTCCATAACTTTATTTCTTAATTCTAAATTATTTAGATTCAGGAAAAATTGATTCGTCCTTACCGAACAGTCGTTCATTTGTTATATATTGACTCATATTCTTTTTCTTATTTTCCTCCCTCAGTTTATCAAGACAACGCCTTCCAGGTAAAAATAGACAACATTTCTACTCCAATTGATTGACAATTCCCGTCCGAAATGAGAAACCTTAATAAAAAGAACAGAGCAAGAATACACATGTTATGAACTTGAAGGATGCCTACATTTTTGAAAAATTCCTATTGTCTGGTTCTGCTCTTTTTGTGTGTGTCTCATGTCCTGTTTTCACTAGCGGGAAACAATGCACGTTTGAGCTAGCAAGTTTCATATATAAGTGCCCGTATTATATACCACGTAACAAACAATATGAATTATTCATGCACTTTGCGCATATGTAATACTATGTGTGCGGGGTTTCCTCAAACTATTCATTTGTCTATTTCAGGTGATGTTGGATTCCGAGCAAAGTAATCACAAGTAAGAAACATTGAGAGATGGTTTTGACATCTACAGTAATCTGTATAATCAATGAAACAAGTCGGGCAAAATAAAGTATAGTAATTTTATAATAAGTATTGTTCATAGTATTCATGTGATCAATAGCAACCTATTTAATAAACCAATGAAATGGTACAGGTAGTACAATTACAATACAAAATAATATAAAATATCTATAAAATTCCCATAATTCTCAATAAGAACAATTCGATACGTATTTTCATTGTCCGCATTCTCTTATGTTTATCGTTAATGTATGCGTACAACTGTTCACAGATACAAGGAAATCACTATCAATGCACTTGGAACAGTCGCCGACTTGATGTTAACAAGGGTAAACAAATTACTAAAATGTTTCGTCTCAACTAGGAATATTTGTGATTTGTATTGAATTTTAAACATTTAGCGTAATTCTAGTAATATAGTAGTTCCCTTCTATGCAACAAGAGAAAGGTATAGCTCATTACGACAATGCATTTTGTTTTAAAAACTGAGAATATAATGTACTTAAGTATTCTTGGTTCTGTATATGACTTGTAATTCACCTATATATACAAGACATGAGTAAGGATTCTCTCATGCCAAATGGTCATCATGTTCCTATACTGACACCATGTCAACATTGCAGCCATATATGGACGATGGAGAACCTCTTAGCTTCTGGGAAAGTGACGTCATCAGAGCCGTCCACGTCGATGGACCAATCAACGACCCGTCCAAATCTAGTGAGTGCAGTGTATTAGTACACACTGAATATAAACTTCCGCCTTAAATGTAGGCCTACTATTTTTTTGTGATGATGTATTCCATTACATACGGCTTTAAAGTAGGCTACGGTTTTCTTATGGTATTCATTACTATGAAAAAGCGGTTAAAATGCATTGGAGTATAGCGCGATACAAGTGGCGAATTCAAAGTCTAGGTCTCTGAGACCTTGCTAAGGGTAGTCTTCATATTACATTATGTGCCTGTTTACGGCATCTACAACAGTAGCAGATTAGCATTGTTGTAACGTATGACTGTTAAATCCCTCTCTCACCCCTCCCTCCCCCTCTCTCTGTGTCATTCTCTCAACCTATATTTATTAATGTACATGTATGCTATTTTCAGACAAATTTTGGACGATAGAGATGTCAATTCCATTCAAAACTCTCTACGCTGGGATAAAACGCACCGTAGATATACCTAATGACAGAGAAACGTGGAGGGCAAACTTTGTCAGGTAGGATCCTATAGTAAACAACGCTAATGTCTTGTGCATACATTGCACACTAAGTGTTGTTTGAACACCAACCTGAAACACAATAAGACGAATAATCATGTAAATAAGCATGGCGATTGAAAAGGAGTAATAGCTGCTAAAATATAATAGTAATACATTATTATAGATAATATTTATATTTATTTTTCAGATCTGAATGGTACACAGAACCTGTTGGTGGAAAATATCATAAGGTTGGTAAATCCGTGTGTCGATGAAGTAGTAGCCATTTCTGACTTATTCCATGATGGAATATGAACACCTAATATAAATTACTAACCTGAATTCCAGGTACTTATTCAGTGTAATTTTAATTATTCTATGGTAGTAATGGCACCAATATTTGCAATGGTAATTGTTCCGTTTCTACCTATTTAGACAACTTTTCCAGGATTATCATTTATATTCGTGTTTTATGGTTGCACATTTAAACTTGCTGTTATAATATAAATATATGTGCATTATATAATGTCCACTGTGCACTATTTGTAAACAATGGCAGTTGGACAATTTTTAGTCTTGCCTACAGAGTTCTTTTACGAACACTTCTCTAAATCTCAGAACTAATGGATGTGTTCAGAATAATTGTATTAAAACATTTCTATTTCGTTACTTACTTCTAAAACACACTCGAATAGTCCCGCAATTCTCCAAGATGTATTGTAAGTATCTCATAGAAATATAAAATAAGGAGAAATAATAAGTTTGAGCTAAAAATTACATTCCCTTCGCCACCCAATACTAATAAGCACTACGTCCTACTTCCACAGCGACTAGACAAGGAAGCAGAATGGTGGGTGTGGAGCTCTCCCAATGTCGCCAACATCCACATGCCAGATAAGTGAGTACACCATTCCAGTACACCACGAACCAACGTGTAGCAACTGATCATTATTACAACCAGGTTCCCATTCATACCATCCTCAAAACACAGACCATTAGCTAACATCCGGGAAATGGATGTAAAGTAATACGATTTTGATTAATATGATACGAGTTTGAATTTTTGTTAGATTATACCGTCTTAAATAACTGTCATGAATAATTTTCCGAAATAGCCTAAAAAAATAATTAAGCCACATCATGTCCGTTTAAATGCTCACCATGAGTATACGTGCTATCTGTTTATTGCTTCGCGAAAACGATACTCATCGTCATTTTAATTAATATTCAAGATTTGATTGTATCACATTTTATTAAAATACGATGCTTCCATACAATGTACTTAGAGTTGGCAGGTAATGAAACCAGTGTGTTTATCAAGCATTATGTTGTACGTGAATCCCTATTTTTTAAAATGTATTATTATTATTATTAAAATTCTTTCTTTTTTTATCCCTAATGCTTTTGAAGACCATGTGAGCCATTGGTTATGAGTACTGTATATTTTCAGATGGGGACTCATCCAATTCCGTAAACTCCCAGTAAATAGCACCCAGTTTGAGACAGAAGCCGAGTGGGTCACAAGGAATGCACTGCTAGAAATATACAGATCAGAGAAGGTAAGCAAGACAAAACCAGATGATAATCTTTTATGCTTTCTCAAGTGTCTGATCATTTCAACCATGGTTTACTTGGAACAGTCTGCAACAGACGTCAACTTCACTTAATAAAACTAGATTTACAGTAGACCCACATAATGTATTTAATTATCATTTATTCCTGATTGACTTGTTAATATTTGATCTTGAGATGGTGACAGGTATATGAAACACCCTGTATGTGTTGGTGGCAATCGGCCAACCTCGGGCAACCTCGGGCAACCTCGGATAACCTCGGAATACTTCCGCTTTTCTCCAGGAAGTTTCCAAGTCCAGGGCCGGTATTCATAAAGGGGCTTAAGTCAGTTTTTGATAACCGAATTATATAGCAAAAACTGACTTAGCCCCTTTATGAATACCGGCCCTGTAGATTAGTTGAGTGGTGTTAGTGGGTGTAATGTAAATGTATCCTTATGTTGTCATCCTCTCCAGGCGTACCGGGCGACGACAGGGCGCTACACCGACAAACTAGAACTGCTGAAGCTCCCACCATACGTGTTGTCAAAGAAGTGTGTCCGAGACGTGGAACTGGAACTGGATTGGGGCGGCTTCCGGGCCACCGCCTTCCCCGTGGACGAAAACCTAGAGGACGGACATACGCGAACGGACAGATACGTGTGGTTTGGCGAGAATAACGAAGAACTCTACTAAAAGAACTATTCACGATACATCTTACAAGCCAAAGGCTCGGTGACTCCTTAAATATACGACACCGGATGTAGAGTATGAAACGGAAGTCACTGAGTCTGCGTGCGCATCAAGGATTACTACGAGGTTTCGGCGAAAAGACAATGACGAGGTTTTTAACCATGACAATTTCAATCCATGCGTCCGACCCACAACGGGATATCATATTTACAATTTATTGTAACCCTATTGTAAGATGATAGTCGTGGTCATCATCCCCACCTTACGATAGGTTTACAATCGATTGTAGCCCTGTGGATCTGGCCCCAGTGTTCTGGGTTTCGTCATCCCCTATAATGAGGGATGACGACAGTCCCCTATAATGAGGGATGACGACAGTCCCCTATAATGAGGGATGACGACACCTTCTGATCCATTGGGATAATGTACTATACGAGCACGGAAAAACACCTTTGGTTCTATATACCAGTAAGTTGTGGTATTATCATTTTGACCAGATGTTGTCAACGTACGATGAATACTGAGAATGGGATAGATAGGTATTCATGAAAGTATTCATGTTTTACCAACAACGTTAACACAAACTTCCGCTATTTACATGTAACAAACGGGGGGGAATATTAACGCTGTTTGTATAACATGGAACGTATTAGGTATAGTATTCGTATTATTATTGTTGAAAGCACAATATTAGCCTGCAATCAAAGAATGGTATTACATAGTTATGCGTTTATGGAAGCTACAAATATATTATTAAATTATTGCAATGCATACATGGTAACGTTAGAGTGGGACTACTGGTTACGTGTTCATGACATCTGCTACTGCATTCATATGGTCCTATTAAGTTGTATGTACCCGTCTGTGATGTGAGGTACGGGGACATGCGCGGGCATGGACGGCGGTACTGATACCAGTGTTACGGGTAGGCCTGTAGAATGTTCTCCATCTGTATTTATGTGATACGGTAATAAATACCCTTCTACCTGTACCTTCCTTTGTTTTGCCTTTATTGCCTTGTCTTCATTATATATAGTGTTGTAATGTGGATTACCTCACGCCCCGAGATTACGAAACTTTTCTGAGTACGATTTCGTACTCGACTCAGAATTGTGTTCATAAAACGTCATGTGACGTCATA
>JAUTBZ010153635.1:0-11505 GCA_032361785.1 Lepetodrilus galriftensis
CGTTATAAGCGAGGTAATCTTAAGCTTTTTTTATCGTCATAAAGGACATCAAAAATGGGTATCGAACGTACTTTTTCAATCATTAAGCCAGACGCAACAAAACGCAATCTTACAGGCAAGATTGTTGCTAAATTTGAAGAAAACGGCTTGCGGGTTGTGGCTTCAAAGCGCGTTAAATGGACAGAAGCCCAAGCGGGTGAGTTTTATGGCGAACATAAAGAGCGTCCTTTCTTTGGCGAATTGGTTGAGTTCATGACATCTGAACCAATCGTGCTTCAAGTGCTTGAAGGCGAAGGCGCTATTGCAAAAAACCGTGAAATTATGGGCGCAACTGACCCTGCTGATGCAGACGAAGGCACAATCCGTAAACTTTTTGCTGAAAGTAAAGGCGAAAATTCAGTGCATGGTAGCGACAGCCCAGAAAGTGCTGCCCGCGAAATTGCAATGAACTTTAAAGATGACGAACTTGTTGGCTAACCCACATAGTGGGTTTTGGTTTTGTACGATCAAGGCGCGAGATAAGGGGTAAACCTTTGTTTCGTGCCTTTTTTTGTGCCTACTCCTAAAGTAATAACAATAATCAGCCTCTGTGATTTTACTTTGACACCTGCGCGCCGAATCAGAGAAGGTGGTTTGAATAATAAGACCACTTTAACAAAAGGCAGAGCAACCATGAGCGCAGAAATTACCCAACGCCAAAAAGGCATCCTTTATCTTCCAAGTGTTTTTGGCAGCATCTTTGCAATATTGGTTTGGAAGATAGACTATTTGGTCAACAACAAATTTATAGCCAAGAGCGACATTCTCATAGTCGAAACAATGCCTTACCTAATTGCGGTTATTGGGTTTGTTTTATTGACAATATTCTTATTGGTCTGGCTGGTGCAAAGAAAATGGAAATTGGTATTTTTAGCCGTTCTCTGCCTTGGCATCTTTTTAGGGGCAACGACTTTTGGAATGTACCAGCAAGCCGCAATTTTCAACGTTTAACCTTTTAAAGTAACTGGAGACGCGATAAATCGCGTTTCTATAGTACAAATTAGGCGCGATATTTACGCCTTGCGGCTCTCTAACATAAATGCAGCGGCCAGTACTAACCAGCCAGCAATAAACATTGTGCCGCCAACAGGCACAAGATAGAGCATATAAAGACTGCTACCAACCGCTTTAAGGTAAAGATTACCGCTAAACAGCATAATGCCCAGTAGGAATAAAGTTGCTGCAATATGGAACAATTTAATAGACCAGCCGCCCTGCTCTGCTGAGTGGCGCAACATGAGGCCAATAATAATCAACATCACCGCATGAAGCATATGATAATGCTGTGCTTTTGAAAGTACAACCAGCATATCGCCATTTGCACCAACCAAATGTTGCATCACCGCGCCCAAAATAACGAAGGCCGCGCCCAGTAACGCCCCCAAAATGCTCCAAATTTTTATCATATCTTTTCCTTTTGTTTGATCTTACGCAAACGCGGCGCACTCTTATGCTTGTCTCGTTGTGGCCTCACACGAGAGTATATAGATTTTGTAGAGACGTCGTTTTATCGCGTCTCCTCAAGAACGAAAATTACGATAGAGTTTAGACGCGATAAATCGCGTCTCTACGTTGCATCCCTACTGAAATGCTGCATGGCTGACTTTATCGCCAACTTTAAGCTTTAATTTATCGGCCATTCCAGCATTAACCTCTAACACGGCTCTTGCAAGGCCATTTGAAGAGATAATATCGAGGGAAAAAGGTTGCGCGCTGTAAGCAATGTGGGAGATTTTGCCTTGCTTTGAGATGAAAATCATATCTAGCGGCAAAATTGTATTGCGCATCCACATCGTCATTTCTTGCTCTTGCTCATAAACAAACAACATACCTTCTTCATCAGCCATGGTGTCACGGTGCATTAAACCGATGGTTTGTGCATTCTTAGCATCAGCAATCTCTGCCTGAATAATCACAGGCCCGTCTTTGGTTTTAAAAATGACAGCTTCAACCCGTAATTTCTTTTGGGCTTTTGTTATGTCTGGCATCGCAGTCGTAACACTTTCTTTATGGCTATCCCCCGCCCACCATGCACTCAGCGGTAAAACGACAAAAGCACTGTAGGCCGCAGCCAACAGTGCTAGAATTATGAATATTTTTTTAAACATTTTTGCTTAAATATCTTTTAGTTAAGCGGTGGAAGAGTAACGCCGCCGACTGGTTTCAATTCAGCAGCCATCAAACCTTTAACACCATTGCCATAACGAACATATACTTGCTGTCCTGGACGCAATTCTGCGAAACCAAAACGGCGCAATGTTTCCATATGAACAAAAATGTCATGAGTACCATCACCGCGTGTTACGAAGCCGAAACCACGTGTTCTGTTAAACCATTTAACAACTGAAAGCTCCCAATCACTTTCAGGAATAACTTGAACATGCGTACGTTGTGGTAACTGCGATGGGTGGATCGCTGTACTTTCATCCATATCAAGAACACGGAAAGCCTGCAAGCCTTTTGGACCATTAAGCACTTCACACATTACGCGTGCACCTTCATAAGCAGTTTGAAAACCGCTGTTACGAAGAACAGTAACGTGGATAAGAACATCTGGCATACCATTGTCTGGTACATAGAAGCCATAGCCTTTAGAAGCATCAAACCATTTGATAGAGCCAGCAACTTGCTGAACATCCATTCCCATTTTGCCCTCTTGAGCATTGAGAATATCTTCTGGTCGTGGTGGCTGAATTCCGTATTGTTGTACAGGCTCAGCTTGTAGCTCTGGCATTGTAGCACTAGAAATTCCAGCATTGATTGGTGTAAGTTTAATAGACATATCGACAAATAACCCCGCAGTAATATGACGCATAATTATAATCAGAAACGAACAAACCTCCAACTTAACTTTCTTATTGATTTTGCCCTCTCAATAAAAAACTCAATGGATACTCGCTCAACTTGTGAGAGTATATAAATCAGTTTACAAGTTAGAAAGAAACCCCATATTTGCATTCATGAATATTTTCTTAACAACTAAGATTATTCAAATCGTAGGAAAAATATGGTCTATCCTGAATCTTATTCAGGCTGAGAGTCATTTAGGCTGTTTTTAAACTGTTACATTAGAATCACACTCAAGAACATTGTATCAGCAATAAATATCCTTAAAGCCAACATTATTTAAACAATTTGTAAGATTTGATTCTCATTCTACCAATAAAGTGATTCGTTTTCTCAAGAAGACGGAACTATTTTCCAACAATTCCTTATTAAATACTCTGATTATAACTATAATATTGATTATCATTATCGAAATTAGAATATACGCCCCAAAAAAGGGTTAAAATGTGCAAAGATGATGGCACGCTTTCCCCTCTTAATTTTAAAAGTAGTGCGTTACTTAACAAAAAGTAGATATTTTTATAGATAGGCATGTCTTATCTCGACAGATATTTACCCCCTCCTTAATTTACAAAGCATTTTTTACAGACGATAAAGCCCGTTTGGAGTCTTTTGGAGGGGCGTGCTTCCAAAAAGAGAACCTTTTGAAGGGTTTTAAGGGACAATAAAAACCTTGATAGCAGCTGCGCCCTTTATTTTGGCGCATTTTACACTAACTTTAAACCTAACAGCCATTTCATAATCAATCCCGCAAAACACGTGCCCCCTACTCTACAAATGCTCTACAAAACGAAAGGAACATCCCCAATGTTCATACGCCCTCGCTCTTTCTTACCTTACCTCTCTGTATTCTTGCTGTTTAATGCCCTGCTGCTGCTCCCTGCCTTGGCGCAAAAACAGCTATTTTCTAATGACAGTCTTATGAATGAAGCCAAAAGGCTGGCTTTATCATTGCAGCAAACCGCTACCATTAATAAAAGAAGCGCCGAAGCCTTAGACTGGAAAGGCCGCGAAGCGCTCAAACGAAAGTCTAATCGCGAAGCCTTAAGCTATTTTAAAACTGCCGCTGGCAAAACCAATCTTTCAAAATTTTGGCTGAACCTATCAAACACTTGGCTAACAACCAAAACCCAAAACTACCGCGAACGCTCTGACTTTCCGCAAAAAGCAGCCGCAGCGGCTTATCATGCTTTTGTTAATGCCCAAAATAATGACGATGAAGCACAATCTTTGTTTGCTCTTGGCAAAGCGTTAGAAAAGCGCTCTATGTGGCGGCTCGCTATGGAGAGTTATAAAGCCAGTCTCATTCGCCAACCCAGCCCCATCGTAAGCAGCGTTTATCAAAACCTTAAAGACCGTAAGGGCTTTCGCATTACAGATTATAATGTAGACTCTGACAGTCTTACGCCACGCCTCTGCATCACCTTTTCAGAAGACCTCAGCAAAGACGAGAAGGATTATGCCAAATATGTACGGTTAGAGCAGACAAAAGCTGCCGCCATTACAATGGAAGATAAAAAGATTTGTATTGATGGCTTAGAGCATGGTCAACGCTACCGCGCCACTGTACGCGCTGGCGTTCCCAATCATCTTGGCGAAAAATTAGAAAAGACCTCAAATCTGAGCGTTTACGTCAAAGACCGCACACCTTCATTGCGCTTTAGCGGCAAAAGCTACGTGCTACCACGCTTTGGTCAACAAGGCATTCCGCTTCTTAGCGTCAACTTAGACAAAGCCGATATTGACCTTTACCGCGTCGGGGATCGGGCTTTATCACAAACCTTAGTCAAACAAGGCTATAGTCAAAAGCTATTTGGTCGCCAACTTGAAGGCGAAGATTTTAGTAAGATTAAGAACGGTCTTGGCCAACATATTTGGCATAAAACACTCATTATACATAAGGCGCTTAACAAAGACAGCCAAACTGCCATTCCCATTTCAGAAGAAATAGAGGCGTTAAAGCAAGGTCTCACCCCTGGGGTTTATGTTCTGCGCGCGGGTGTTCCCAATAAAACCTATAACCAATGGGATAACCGCGCAACCCAATGGTTTATCATCTCAGACCTTGGCCTCACCGCCTTTAGCGGCAATGATGGCATTCATGCTTTTGTCCGCTCCATTGGCACAGCATTACCGCAACAAGGCGTTACCGTTCAACTGATGGCTAAAAATAACGAAGTCCTTGGCAGCGCCACCACAGACCAAAATGGTTATGCGCGCTTTGCAGCAGGTCTCACCCGCGGAGAAGGCGGACAGCGCCCTGGTTTACTGACCGCGCGCGTGAAGGGCTTAGATTATGCCTTTTTAGATATGTCAGCCACGGCCTTTGATCTGTCAGATCGCGGCGTGTCAGGCCGTAAAGCCCCAAGCGCGATTGATAGCTTCTTGTTTACCGAACGCGGGGTTTACCGCCCAGGTTCAACGGTTCATGTAGTCGCCTTAGCGCGAGATCAAAAGACCCAAGCCTTGCAAAATATGCCCTTTACCTTACTGGTTATGCGCCCTGATGGGGTAGAATATAAACGCCAACTCCTAAAAGACGAAGGCCTTGGCGGTCATAGTTATGACCTTGCCCTGCCTGCTTCTGTGCAAACAGGCGCATGGCGGATTAAGCTTCATAGCGATCTAACAGAAGACCCTGTTGCCGAAGCCAGCTTTTTGGTGGAAGACTTTGAGCCTGAAAAGTTAAAACTGAGCCTTAAAACCCAAGACAAACACCTCACAGCGCAAAAACCAACCGCCCTTAACCTCAACGGCGCTTATCTGTATGGTGCGCCTGCTGGTAATATGGCGATTGAAGCCGAAATTGCAATTTCAAAAGCCTCAAGCCCGCCAGCCCGTTTTAAAGGCTATCACTTTGGTATGGAGAATGAAAATTTTTCAACCGTGCGCCAAACTCTGAGCAATCTGCCTATGACAGATAAAGAGGGTCGCGCCACTATCAAACTAAAGCTGCCTAAACTTCAATCAACCAGCCGTTTGCTAAAAGCCAATGTCACCGTCAGACTGCGCGAAAGCTCAGGACGCACCATTGAGCGCAATATTACTCTGCCCATAGCACCGCAAAACTCTGTCATTGGTATCAAGCCGCTGTTTTCTGGCACTTTAGGCGAAGGCCAAAATGCTCAATTTCAGGTGATGGTGATGGATAAAACAGGCAGTCCCACCGCTTATGAGGGCTTACACTGGGAACTTTCCCATATTGATCGCAGCTATCAATGGTATTCTCGCGGGGGCAACTGGAACTATGAGCCAATCGTTAAAACGCGCCGCGTTGCTGAAGGCAAATTTAATGCCTTAGCTGATAAGGCCGTTACCTTCTCTGCTAAAGTAGACTGGGGCAGTTACCGCCTTGATGTCTATAGCAAAGGCCAGCGCGCCATTGCCTCAAGCTATAAGTTTAGTGCAGGTTGGTATCAAGTAAACAAAGAAGGCGATACCCCTGATTTGTTAGAAATTGGCCTTGATAAGAAAAGCTATAATATTGGCGATACTTTATCTGTGCGCCTAAAACCGCAAAGTGCTGGTAAAGCTCTTGTGACCATCTTAAATGGCGGCATTATTGCTAAAAAGCTGGTTGATATTCCTAAGCAAGGTGGTGACGTTAGTTTTACCATCACAGAAGCATGGGGATCAGGCGCTTATGTCGCCGCCAATTTTTACCGCCCCATCAATGAAAAAGCCAAGCGTATGCCAAGCCGTTCGATCGGTGTGCAATGGGTCAGCATTGGTAAAGCCACACGCAGCCTTGATCTTTCCCTAGACACTGCTAAATTATTGCCTTCAAACAGCAAACTCTCAGTGCCTGTTAAAATTAACAATCTGAAAGCAGGCGAAAAGGTCTATATTGTCGCCAGCGCGGTTGATGTCGGCATTCTTAACCTCACCCGTTACAAAGCCCCTGCTCCAGAAGATCATTTTTATGCCAAGCGTCAACTGGGTGTCGAGATGCGCGATCTTTATGGCCGCTTGATTGACGGCATGCAATCGGTACGCGGCAAACTGCGCTCTGGTGGTGACGGCGCGCCTGCGGGTAGCTATGGCATTACAGGCAGCCCGCCAGCGCAAAAGCCCCTTGCCCGTTTTTCTGGCATTAAAGAGGTCAATGCTGATGGCACGCTTACAATAGATTTTGATATTCCCGATTTTGCAGGCACGTTAAAAGTCATGACGGTAGCATGGAGTAAAAGCCGCGTTGGTCATAGTCAAAGTGAAGTGGTTATTCGTGATAACCTCGTTATCAGCGCCACCACCCCTAAATTTATGAATGTCGGTGATCTTTCCCGCCTGCATATGGATATTGATAATGTTGACGGCGTAACAGGTGACTATGCTCTTAATCTTATAAGCGGCGGCGCAGTGCTGTTTAACAATAAAAAGGTGTTTAGCCAAACCATCGCCCTTAAAAAAGGCGCGCGTAAATCATGGGATATTCCTATGATGGCCGCTTTAAAAGGTACGGGGTTTGTCGCGGTAGAACTCAGCGCGCCAGATGGCTCTGTGCTTAAACGCAGCTATCAGTTTGCGGTGCATCCTGCCCAGCCTGATATAACCACCCAAACCATTCACACCATTGCTCCTGATAGTCAACTTACACTCAGCAAAGATTTATTGGTCAATTTAGAAGATGGCAGCGGCGAGATTACCATTGCGGTTGCGCCGTCTTATCTACCAGATGTGCCTAGCTTGCTGATGTCGCTTGACCGTTATCCTTATGGCTGCACCGAACAACTGACCAGCCGCGCTTTGCCTTTGCTTTATCTCTCTGATGTTGCCGCACAAATCGGCATGAAAGATCATAAGAAGGAAGAGATGAAAAAGCGGGTTCAAAAGGCGATTGATACCATTTTAACCCGTCAAACCTCTGAAGGTGCTTTTGGTCTTTGGTCGGCAAGAGATAGCGGCCTTTGGCTTACGGCTTATGTTAGTGACTTTTTCAGCCGCGCAAGAGAGAAAGGCTATCACATCCCTGATCACGCCTTTTCGCTCGCCTTAGATGATCTGTCAAACATGGTGGCGATTAGTAATGTCACCAATGGCGGTGAACACTTAGCCTATGCGCTTTATGTCCTTGCCCGTAACAAGCGCGCACGGGTTGGCGATCTGCGTTATTATGCCGACGAAAAATACACCGCCTTCAAAACCCCGCTTGGATTAAGCCAACTGGCTTCTGCCTTAGCGATGTATGGTGATAAAGAACGGGCGCAGCGCTTGTTTCGGGTTGCGACCGCTCAGATTACCAATAAAAACCGTTCGATTAGCCGCTTTAACAATTACGGTTCAGATTTACGCGATAGCGCCGCTATGATTACCCTTATTGCTGAAACGGGTATGTCGCGCTCAATGCTTGGTCTCCATAGTACGCTTGATCTTTATGGGGTGATGCAACAATCCATTGCCACTAATAAGCGTACAACCACCCAAGAGCAAAGCTGGATGCTTTTAGCAGCCAATGCGCTCTTTTCTGAAACAAAGCAGTTTAGTCTGCTGGTGAATGGAAACGCCCATCAAGGTGCGTACTTTAAAAAGATTTCAGCTCAGCGTCTGCTTGAAGGTGACTTTACCTTAAAGAATACAGGCCAGTCTCCAGCGCGCATTAGCATTAACGTGACAGGCACGCCAATTAGTCCAGAACCTGCTGTTACCAAAGGGCTAGAAATTGAACGCGCCTTTTATAGTCTAGAAGGTAAGCCAATTACGCTTTCTGCCCTTAACCAAAATCAGCGTATGGTGGTGGTGCTTAAGGTGCATGAAGCTAAAGGATTGCCCGCTGAGATTATGGTAGCCGATTACTTGCCCGCAGGGTTTGAAATTGAAAACCCCAATCTGGTTCGTTCAGCCGATAGTGCGCAGCTGTCTTGGCTCAAAAACACCAAGCTGAAAAATGCGGTCTCGCGGACAAAGCCTGTCCATACAGAATTTAGAAATAATCGCTTCACTGCGGCTTATACTCTAAAATCAAGCAAAAAAGCCCGCAGTTTCTCAATGGCCTATATGGTACGGGCAGTCTCGCCTGGTCTTTACACCATGCCGCCAGCCATTGTTGAAGATATGTACCGTCCAGAACGTATGGCACGGACAGAAGCAGGGCAGATTATTGTAAAATAAAGCACAGCTTTTAAATATTAATGAAGGGGATATTCCCCCTTCACTTTCCCCTGAGTATCCTCAGTCGCAGATAACAAAAACCTAACATATTGTTTCTACTTCAATTTTTGTCATTCTGAACTTGTTTCAGAACCCATAATCCCTAAAACGTCTTGTTTGAGCACTATAAAACATCATTAAAAGGATGAATTGCAAGTGTTTGTGATTATGGATAGTGGAACAAGCCCACTATGACAAAGAGATTGCGGGTGTTTTCAGGTTGTTTCTCTTATCTACAACTGGCGTTAGGTACCCTCAGCCCCATTTTCAAGGCTTCGTCTTGAAGAATAAAATGAATAAAACAGTTGCACTTTATAAACGAAAGGATTATCGTGTCATTATGTCGCAGATGAAAGAAAATATTTCATATCGGGTCTTATTTTCCTCCCCAAGGAAGTCCCAGCGGCGGGATGGGTGGTTTTGGGTGAAGATGCCCAGAGGCATGAGCTTTTGGCTCACTGGTATAATTTTAACCATAACCACCCTATTCGCCCTGTTGGCCGCTTATTTCTTTCAAAGCCCAACCGTGTTCCCACAAAAATCTGACTATTCTGTCACCGTGCTTGACCGCAACGGTCATCTTCTGCGTGCTTTTACCACCAACCAAGGCCGCTGGCGCTTGCCTGTTAGCCTTAAAGAGGTTGACCCCATCTATATTAAAATGCTGCTGGCCTATGAAGACAAACGCTTCTTCAGCCATCACGGCGTTGATCTTTGGGCCATGGGACGTGCGGTAAAACAATTTATTATGAATGGCCGTATCATCTCTGGCGGCTCGACCCTTACCATGCAAGTCGCGCGCCTGCTTGAACCACGCAAACACCGCTCCATTCGTGCCAAATTAAAGCAAATATTACGCGCTATTTCCCTAGAACAGCACCTTACCAAACAACAAATATTAACGCTATACCTCAATCTTGCGCCTATGGGCGGCAACCTTGAAGGCGTGCGCGCCGCCTCTTTATCTTACTTTAACCGCGAACCCAAACGCTTAACCCGCGCCCAAGCCGCTCAACTGGTTGCTATTCCGCAATCACCTGAATATCGCAGACCAGATAAATCTCCTAAAGCCACCTTAAAAAGCAGGAATATTGTGCTAAAACGCGTCGCCCGTTTGTCTGATTTTCTTTCTGAAAAAGAGGCACGCCAAGCCTTAACTGAGGTTATGCCAACCAAACGTCTACCTTTTCCTAAATATGCCGCCCATCTTACCCAGTCTGAAGTTCTGCACGATAGAGCCAAGCAAGTACACCGTCTGACCATTGATATTAAGCTTCAGCGTAAAATGGAAAAATTAGTCAGCAGCCATGCACGGCGCTTTTCGAAGCATCACGCCATTGCGATGATTATCGCTGAAAATGCAACAGGAGATGTTTTGACCCATATTGGCGCGCCAGACTTCTTAAAGCTCCATAGCAGCAGCCACATTGATATGACCCGCGCGTGGCGCTCTCCTGGTTCGACCTTAAAACCCTTTATCTATGGCATGGGGTTTGAAGATGGCTTTTTACACCCACAAACCTTGATTAAAGACCAACCGACCCGCTTTGGGGCTTATAAGCCAAAGAATTTTGACGGTGGGTATTATGGCACGGTCACCATCCGCAAGGCTTTGCAAATGAGCCTGAATATTCCTGCGGTTAAGGTGCTGCATAAAGTGGGCGCTGGGCGGCTGATTGCCCGTTTTCAAAAAAATAATATTGGCTATAAGCTCCCCAAAGGGGCAAAACCAAACATTGCCCTAGCTTTAGGCGGCCTTGGTATGCGCTTAACAGACCTGACAACCCTTTATATGGGCTTAGCACGCGGCGGCCAAACCATCCCTTTAAACTGGCATCATCAGCAAAAATTTGACCTCTCTCACCCCGCTCAAAACCAGCAGATACTTTCGCCCATTGCCAGTTGGTATATTGGTTCTATTTTGCAAGGCACAAGTCATACCAATAAAAGAACCCCATTTGCTTATAAAACAGGTACGTCTTACGGCTACCGTGATGCATGGGTTGTGGGCTATGACCAACATTATACGGTCGCGATTTGGGTTGGCCGTCCAGATGGCACTGCCAGCCCTGGCATGACAGGCAATGGCGCAGCTGTGCCGATCTTACTTGATGCCTTTAAACGTCTCAACAAAACCGCGCCCTTATCACGCCGCCCGCCAGCCCACACTTTACTGGCTCAAAATACCGCGCTACCACTGCCGCTGCAAAATTTTGAAAGCATAGCTACTACGTCTCAGAATCAGCAAGCAGCGTTCACCGCCCCTGTTCATATTGCCTTTCCGCGCCCTAAAACAATCTTGTCCCTCAGACAGAACGTGCAAACAGGTTCTGGGGCAGCCGCATTTGAAGCCATGATGATCAAAGCAGAAGGCGGCGCGCTACCGCTCACATGGATGATAAACGGCAGACCAATAAAACAATCTTTTCGCCGCCGCAGCACTTTTTGGACACCGCGCGAAGAAGGTTTTGT
>JAUTBZ010153646.1:0-11505 GCA_032361785.1 Lepetodrilus galriftensis
TCTTCTTCTTCTTCTTCTTCTTCTTCTTCTTCTTCTTCTTCTTCTTCTTCTTCTTCTTCTTCTTCTTCGTCGTCGTCTTCTTCTTCGTCGTCTTCTTCTTCGTCGTCTTCTTCGTCGTCGTCTTCTCCCTTCTTATACATCTCTTTCACACTCAAGACAATGAATTAAGGGCCTGTAGCTTGTCTGAGCATACACTTATATGTTTAGCTCTATAAGTATTTTAATACAAATAATTTACAAACTTCTATATAAAATTTACATGCTCCAGATGTTCTTCAAGAAGTTACAGACGCAGACACGCACCCCTATGTTAAAAAGAATGGCACTAGATTTCTGAAGCAGAGTTCCGAAATTTAATATAAAGCTTCCCCAAACCATACATATCAATTGGCCAATATTTTTATTGGCTATACATTATTTCCGGTAGACAATGTTGTAACGTTAACGGTACAATTAAGATTATGTCGGTATTTTGTTGACAGAACGTCAAGTAATAGCATTATTTTTTTATGTTGCTTTTCTAAATAATAATTTAATGAAAAGAAGTATTTATTGATAAAAAGTTGCGTAGCAATTGTAGATATTAAATTGACAAACCAGATATTTTAGCCAAATACAAATGTATTGGCTGTGTTCAGAATACAATACTTTAAGATTGATCATTAGATTGATCCGTAAGCGTTAGTCGATACCAATTACAATTTTAATATTTAAGCAATCATGTTCATAAACGTAGAAACAAATGCATTACATTATGCATTACTCGAGAGATGAACTAAATACAAAACTGGATACTCCTTCAAGAAGTGTATCACGTGACACAGGGGTCACACGAGTGACATAAGGTCACGATCGAAGAGGGTGTATACAAAAGAGAGAATGGATGAAAGATCCGAAACGTGACTGAATGCAGAGTAAAACAACAATACGGCGGGCCCTGTTGTAAATCGGACAAACTCGACACCGAATCTCTCTCATTTTTATGTTAAAGAAAAGCAGGCAAAGTATACACAGAGATGATAGTCTCTCAGATTGCTTTAAAGTCCGAGTCAGCTTCAAGTATTCTTACTCGAATCTTTTGGGTAGAATAACATCACGCCACAGATTTACTTAATGGTAGATTCCTACGGGTGGTCCCCGGCAAGTCAGCGTTAACATTGCCACCTCCCACGTACTTCAAATAATATTTATTTTACGAAAAGTTGCCCCAGTTCGGTTGGATATATATGTCAGGGAGACGAGAAAAATGGTCACATTTCATTTGTGAATTATTTCAATGTCTGATATCGAAAGCATATACTAGTACATGTACTTAGAATCATATTGAGCAGGTACTATGCGGTTTTATGTATCATGCGTATTACAAATATGCATATTATTATTATTATTATTATTATTATTATTATTATTATTATTATTATTATTATTATTTATTATTATTTTTATTATTATTATTATTATTATTATTATTATTATTATTATTATTATTATTATTATTATATATTAGTAGTAGTAGTAGTAGTAGTAGTAGTAGTAGTAGTAGTAGTAGTAGTAGTAGTAGTAGTAGTATGTTATTATAATAATCCTTGGTTCCACTCCACAGATAGACGAGGACATGGAGTGGAAGTTCGCGAGAGCTAAGCTATGGATGTCCTTCGTGGAGGAGGGGACAACTCTCCCTATTCCGTTCAACATCATCCCTACCCCTAAGTCAGTGCTTAGGCTAATAGTATTCTTCCGAGAAAGGAAATCCATTGTAAGTATCAAGCGACATATTTATATTATAGTAATATAATTAATAGTAGACGTACTATATAATATTAATATTATATTGCTAATATTATTAATATTACTAATATTAATATTATTAATATTATTCAATTTATTAATAGTATTAATAGTATTCAAATTATTAAAATTATTATTATTAATACTATTATTTTATCAATAGTATCAATATTACTATTAATATTATATTAATATTATATTGCATATTGATATCACACTCATAATGTATATATTATTCTACAGTTTCAAAGTGACGATACGCATAAGAAGGATATTCAAGTGAATTACAAGGCGAGTTATATTAGACGGACGTATTTGTTGAAAGTATACTGAGTAGTATTATATAAAATATCACGGATACAGCATTATATGTTGCACTCTTTTTCATACATGGTCTAAAAAAAAGTAGAGATAACTTAATGCAAGAGCGTGAACTATTAATATTCATATTTATTTAATTACATCTCATAGTATTAGATACAATGTAATAATATAAGTAAATAGTGTAGGTATTTATCTTGTGAAATATTTCTCTGTCGCAGTTTGGTACTATTAATTATAAGTAGCTGATATGTCATGCCCCTATTTCTCGAAACAAACTTGAATTTGAGATTATGCTCAGCTTAGATTTCTCCAATTTACGCAGTGCTGTAACGAGTAAAATCTCAGCTGTATTTGTCATTTGAGTGTTTAGTCGTTACAGCACCGAGTCAATGGGAGAAATCTCAGCTGAGAAAAATCTTAATCTCAAAGTTTGTTTCGCGAAATCGGGGCCAGATGGTTTCCTTTTTTTTGGCAGGCAATCATGCACAAAGTCGTTTTGCGCTACGTCCATAAGATGAAGTTTGAAAAGAAAGGAGAAACACTGAAAGATGGTAAATACCGGTAGCATAACTGTATGTCATAATGTGAAGGAAAGGGTCGCACCGGTACTTCTGGCTCAAATAACCGAATTACGCCATTGCTTTTTCAGCCTTCGGCTATGACCATAGCGTTCAGGGTATCGTTTCTCGAAGCTCTCAGCCACTAAGAGACCATAGCACTCTCTTAGCAATGTATTAGCTATCGGCAAAGAGATTGCTATGGTCCCTTAGCGGCTAAGAGAGCTTCGAGAAACGATACCCTGGATCCTAGTAGGACATGTTCGCACCTATCCGCACAAACAGTCTCCGCGCAAACTTTCCCCACACCGTACTGAGACTGCTAGTATACGCTTTGAAAATATACCTACATGTACGAAGGAAACGTGACTGTACCTATTACTTTGTTGGTTGTGATATAGACTTGAGTTAGAACTGTGTTGAGGGTGTCGGTGATGGGCGCCAGTAGAGTTCCTCCTTCATGTTTACACGCCTCCAGGGCCATGTTCTGGGGTACCTGCTCCAGGATCTCCAGTATGCTGTAGCCTGAGTGAGTTATCCACGCTACAGAGAAACCAGCAACATTCCAAGTCAGTTTGCATCGGTGTTCTGTAGCTTACTATAGTGAGTGAATAGGGAGTTTAACGTCGCTGCGGGAATCTTTCACCCATTTGTGACGAATGTAGGGTTACTATGCTATTTACTTGAGTTATGCTTTATTCTCCATTCTATTTCTTGAGGAGACATAAAACCTCTATGGATAAGGAATGCCAATGGCAGTCATTCAAACACATGTCCTTCAAGGCCGAAATTACGATTTCATACACAACTCAACATGTACATGACGTGTTGCGAAAATAATTCTCTGAGTTGAGAATGAAATCGTACTCATAAAAGTTTCAAAATCTCGGGGCCAGCATTTTATCAAAACGAAATATACACAGCTTTACGTACGAAGTACATGTACATGGCAATACCTAAACTTAGTTAAAATCATAGTTAATATTTCACCAAGCATTAGAAACCAAAGTATATAAGAACACTATTCCGTATACGTTATATGGAGGCTATTACATAATTATTACATTGAAATGTTTAAATTTTACTGATATATTTGTATCCATATTATAATACTGTACAAAATCTGTAACATTATTTTGATTTCAAGTGTCTATATAATATGCTGACACTAAAAAATAATAATTGACATATGATAGTCCGCATCCTTGTTATCAATGAGTTATTGTTGCATTTATAATAATAAGGACAGTACAGTATTTTCCGTGACTATACAAATACAATTACACGTATTTCTGTTTTGCCTTAGCAATGCACATGCATTGCACAAACAAATACATAATTATATAAAAAAAGATATAGTATGTCCATATATTACCACTATGTGGAACCAAGGCCTTGCACATACCTCTTTTACATAAGGTGTCCTTCTTACTGGGTTCTCCTTGTTGATGGAACTCTCGAAAACATATACATTTATTCCCAGAGCAAACGGACTGTCCCCGGCACCAACTAGTTGAAAGGCACTTGTCGTCTCCAACATACAACCCTATAAATATACAACCCTATAAATATACAACCCTATTAACATAATACCCTATACACATAAAACCCCTATGAATATACAGCCGTATCGAAATACAAATTTGGAGCATAGTATCATAGTCTCGTACAGTCACTTCAAGGATCGACATGTCATTTTGAAACGTCATGTACATACTTATAACAGTAGTTACATTGTGTGAATCAATGTGAAATGGACCTCCCGGTAAGGCCATTAAATATTATTGAAGAATACTTACCCTCACTTTAGGCAAATTCAGAGGGAAATCATTTTAGATTACTACCAAGTAATTAAATATAGCTTTCTTAAATTCAAAAGACGCATATCCTGGCACACTTTGTTCAAACAAACTGAATACTATATATTTTTAATGTGTGATCATTATAGTATGTGAATGTATATGTAACAATTTGAATACAAGATTTATATAATATTCTATATAAACTGAGAAATACATACTGTTTGTATAATTAGATGTTCTTAAAAAACCGATAAGCTCAATACCGGACATGACATTGACTTCAAACGTATTGTTATGCACAGAATTAGAAGATAAATGATAGACAGGCAGATGTGTGTACTTGCTTTCAATCTCGCAGATGAAGTGGTTGGTGCTGTCACAGTCATGCTCGTCATAGAAGAACTCTCCCTTGTCCACGTCATTCCACCATCTCCTCAGCTGGATGCAGTGTCCTCCCGGGTCCGCGGGGTCACTGTAGAATGGCCTGTATGGTATTTTGGTGTACGTACGAGACCAGTGCCAAAACCCATCCTGGAATAGTATAACATTACAGCACATAGAGTAGTTGGACAAGCAACTCAAAGCATCAGTAATATGTGCCCCATAACAGTACGTATTGCAGTCCCTATACATCTACAGCGAGATGATGTGGAAGCAACCCTGAGTCCTGCCTGATTGACCACGCCGAAAGATGGTAACAACTTAACGCTAAATTATTAATGTTAAAATACATGTGCAAATGTTTGGAATGTTTATAATGTAGCTTCACACATGCATTGCTGTTATATATATTTATTTATTTAAACCTGAAACATGTTATAGTAAACAATTCTGAAGACAAGACCAAAGGTTTTTGTTTGAACTGACATCAACGGGTCTTTGTGTAGTGGGATTACCATTAAATACAAGAACTCCCTGTTTTTGATACACCGTAATTCCAATGCCTTCTGACACACGTCTCGTATATAGTGAAAGGTATGTTATTGACTATGTGACTCGATGTGTCAGCAATGTATACTGAGTATTTCCCATACACCAGAGAATTCCTTCGCACGTGAGGACCGTAACCCATTGGAATCATACCAATTTCTCATAAAATTGAATGTTATTTAACTATATACATTGTATTTTATATGTAGCGGGTCCCATAAGCTGCATTGCTTTTGCCCAATCTCATGATATATTTGGTCAATAAATATAGCTTGCATGAACGTGTGTACGTTACCAGGATCGTGTCAGAGCCACCTGTCCAGAACGTGTCATTAACTCTCTCAAAGAGCAGCTTCTGCAGGACGTTCATCTCCAATAGATCCGCGATCTCCACTAGGTGGCCGTTGTAGTCTTCACATTCGGAGCGGGCATTGCGCCAAGTCTTAGGACTGGTTGAAAGGTGATAGCACATTCCCTCATATTGAACGTTGCCTGGCTCGCAGCCTCTGACATCTGCAAAGAAAACACCCAGAACCGATAGTATGAACCCTGTCCATGGTGTAGGCAAAATGAGATGCGCTAAAGACCGGTATGAGTGCCTAATCCAGCTTGGAGATGGTTTAGATACATCATGAGCAGTAGATCAGTTTTGTGAGTAGAACATTTCCGAGGCTGATTTAACTTATAATACCACAAAGGCATCCTTCCTTGAATATTTTTCGGTATACAGTAGGTTGAATATTCCTTTTAGATTTGACTTACATACCTTGACCACATGTAATCTTCGTGTTCAGGGTATGATTTCACAAAGCTCTCTTATCCGCTAAGATACCATATAGCGCTGTGTTTACAGTGTATTAGCTATCGGTATTGAAAGCGTCATGGCCTCTTAGTTGATAAAGAGAACTTCGTTTAAGGATCCCTAGATCGCCCCATACTTCAAACGCAAACACATAAGTTCAGTCTATTTGACAGCGATCTAGGTTTCTGAACACTATCATACCTTCTCGTAGTCATAACATATAGTAGTCACGATTTTATTCTAAATGTTTCCATTAATTCTCATTAAATGTCAGCATTGGGAGACGTGAGATTAGGATTAGAAAAGACAGAGCAAGGCGGTACCATGGACACACGACGGGTAGGCAGTCCAACGTCCAGTCTGTTGACAGGTCACGTGGGCTGGCATTGCTGTGTACAGACCACTACAGGTTGTGTTGAGGATGGTGTCCACTGTGTCACTGATTCCCCACATGTGGGACAGGCTGCTGATACGAGTACAACCTACAACAAGACAGCGATACTTTGATTACAAACCTGTCGGAGTAGGCATACTAAATGATACTTGATAAGTCAAATAGGGGTGTTTTATAGTTCATTTTTAATTCGGCCCATACACGATCAATAACATTAGAGTCGCGTTCTAGCATAGTGCATTAATATCACGACATAATGCTAACGAAGATTAGTGAAACATCTTTTTTTCTTCAATCGTTGACGGATATATACCGTAAATCAATAAACAAGTATCGATACTATTGCCATGGCACCATTGATGAGCCTTCTAATAGTTATCTCCTGTGTGTCAGTCCAGTGTTTATATATCATATGGCATGAATACAGGACACGGATATAGATCTATACCCTCCTTCGTATTGAAACAGCAAACAATTCATGTTTTCTAATCAATACAGTGCTGATCGGACATTGATTGGCAGACTGGTGGCTGTGTACATGCACCCTATAGATGCTTATTAGTTATGCTTTGTAAAGTATGTATTTGAACATTATTTAGCACAAACAAGATATTGTATAAACAGTAGCATCAGCATTAATAGTTACAACAGACGGTTGGTGATGAGTCGCGAACAGTCACCTGTCAATCATGAACATATTATATGAACCAAATGTTTTGGGATCACGTGGACCAATTAGATTGCCGGATTCACTGTAGATTTATTTAGTATAGTATGTCCATAGAAATTATGACTGTGAAATAGCCTATGCATTATAGACCTATATAACGGACAAACCAATTTCGATCTGAGACTAATTACGCTTGATTTATCCACCCACAAATAAAGGGAACGTTCAGATATTTATTTTGTCTTTGATGCATCAACTCGTCTATGAAGGAATCTGCGAGCTAACATTAGAGTTATATCCCCCTTACGGACCATATTCAGGTTATCTATCGGAAGGTTGCAGTGGGGATTCGTCAACTACTCAGCGGTGGAAAGCTTTTTGGAAGTACAAACATGATTTTATGTATATCAAGTGAATATAATGTTCAGCTATAGCTAAGATCTAGTCCAAAACAACCATACATATCTGTGATATTATGCCTTTAATGTCTTACACACGAATGCACGGTATTCAATTGGCAATGTTCAATATATATATGCAAAATCTTAACTAATGAATCTAGATACATTTATTTAGAGCGTAACGGTATACCTACTCAGTGGTAATTTATATCGACATACCATACTATATAAATAAATCACTTTGTTGTGTAATCTATTTATTAAGGATTGACTACATTTTTTTACGTTCGAGGTATGAACATAAAGCTGATGTGCAAACCTTTGTATGAACAGCTTCAAAGATACAGTCATTGGCTTTTCTGTTCATACTTTGATTAACGTAAAAGATTAGTGCAGTCAATCCTTAATTGAATCTCGTATTTGCCCCATTCTGTTGATGGTAATGGACATGTTTGACTATGTTTCATAACGACTCTTACTTGCAAGATAATTGGTGAAGGATTGGTTGAACTCCACCTTGTATGCGTTGAATAACTTGCAATCAAGTGACGAAGGTAGGTAGGTGTAGGTCACGCATCCGTTTCTCTCGAGACACTCACGCGCGCACGTATTTTTATCGGCGATAGTTTTGAGAACAAGGAAGGCATCGGTGGGGTCCACCTCTCCGGTCGGTACCTTGTAGGGCGCAAACTGAGCAGTAACTGAAAGAGACGGTTGCTAGTGTTACCTAAGGTCATAGAATGTATTACAAGACCAATAACAATGCAGTGGATGCGTTTAGGCATTGACCTATCTTAGACAATGATATTATATTGTCTGTACTTTTTGTATGGGGTAATTTTGATGTGCTGTCGCAATTGGATGATTTGAGCTCTAGTTCCCGGACTAGAACTTGCGGTCTATTCACCAGCAATATGATTGGTTCACGTGACTTAATAAATTAATAAATTACTGTCCTAACTCTAACTCTAACCCTAACAACGTGAGCCAATCAGATTGCTGAGAATTGGGTCCTGGTCCGGGGAATCGAAGTGTGGGTCCGGGTCCGAGGAATAGACTCCACCTTGCAAGGGGGCAACACTGAAGTGTTCTTGGTGTTTAGGACATGTACCAACATACATCTTCTGACGATTAATTTTGATAAAATATGGACTTGCATATCTAGTTATGAAATACATAACAGAAATCAGAAAAACGTGAATATAAACCGAAGTAACAAGATTATATTATCGAAAGTTAACATGAAAATAAATCTAAATGACTAAAGAAAAGTCTTAATATATGATTTTAAAAATCTAATTAATATAATTTCTGTATGTTTCAGTTTATAAAAGTGTTCCGTATCATTGACATCATGCCTCCGTACGAAGGAGTAATCTGAAATATCTTACCATCGACTGGTCTGCAGTATGAAAACAATGGCAGCATGCAGCTCTCTAGGTAATACTGCACTGTTAGTTGTGTCACCTCCACTGCCAGACAGCTAGAAGCCGGATCAGGATCAACTGTTGGTCTCTGTCCAGGCTTCCACGGCAGTTGATCGTATTCAATGTTGTCGAAGAAGTATATTCCTTGCCACTGAAGCTTATTTCCGGGGCTCGCAGGTATGTGTAGACCCGTCCACAGGTTATTTACTGTTAACAGAAGTACGTGTATTGTATGCTAGTGCTGATGAGGATAGTATACATTACTGAATGCAAACGTATGGAAGACATACAGCTGAACAACGCATTACAATTTTAATATAATGGCAATGTATATAAATATATGTTTTTGACAATTTTATCATTAAAATAACATCTTTAATTAATAAAAGCTAAGTCGACAATGTTTCTATACAAGGTATATGCTAGTACTGTGTAATAATGGAAATGTCGATGAATGAAAATATGCATTTGCCGCATTAGGTTTACCACACAACGAAATAAAAACAACGTGAACCTGTGGTGGTGACGCCTCCTATCAGCATGTTAAGGTCCGCGGCAGTTAGCGGTGTAACGACCTCTCCTCCTAAACCCTTGCATTGTGTTATGGATTCGCTCCATGTGTTCCTGGATGTAGATTGTGTAGTTGCAGACTGGGATTCACAAACTAAAAAGTAATGGATATGATGACAGAAAGCGTCCACGTAAAAGTTACATCCACACTTTCCGAGGTGTATCGATCAATATCCCTACAGTTTTGGTCGTGGGGCATCACGACCAAAACTGGGATATTGACCGATACACCTAGGAAAGTGTGGATATAACTGTCATATACCCCCCTCTTCCGGGGCGAGTACTACATGGCTACAATTTAAATGTAAAATATGTAAAATGTAAAATAATGTAAATTATGTGTAATTTCTGAGAAAATGTATAAAATAGTGTAAGTTGTAATAGACCACCGACCCGACCAACTGTTTATGCTTTTGTGTGAACAATTAGTTCGTGCAGCACGTGGATTTGTTGTAGCATGTGTACGTAACATCATAGCCACGTGACTTTCTTGAATCAGTCATAACTAGATACACTTCAGTCAGCTATTTGGTCCAGTGGTAGCGACTGTGGAATCATGATGTGTGTTGATCATCAGACGGGTTCGATCCCAGGTTCGGGCACAACTCGATGAAGGGAAAGTGTACTTATATTTCTGATATTAGTACACTTTCCATGAGAAGTGTACATGTATCCGGATATATACACTTAGAACAAAAGAAACCATGGCAACGAGACAGGAAGAGGGGTATAAGTTCTAGTAAATACTGCAAAAAAATTAATATAATATACACTGTATATTTCTAGCAATAACATAAGGTCATAATTTAATAAATAGTATGAAATAGCAAACACCCTATATCTCAAAAGCTTTGTTTTCAATCTGTTACTGAGTTTATCATAAACAGAGGAACATGATTTAAATAAATACGTAAGTGGCCAAACGACCCACGTTCTCAGTATATTACATGCATACCCCTGATGTAGGGGAATGAGGACTGGGTATCCGGTTTTCATGTTGCAAATAAATAGACACATAATGCCCATATTGGAATCTATGTTAATCTTTCTGATGTGACATTAATTAAAATGTGTTGATTTAATTTGAGCAATTCTTTTCAGAAAGTTATTGTAGTGAGTTTTATTTATTTTGGGGTGAAATGTCTGATTTACCATATAACAGATCGTTATTCTCTGATGAGTTTGTAACTATTTTGACTGAAGTCGGTTGATAATTAATGACGCGACATGTTGGCGTCCATGAGTACCTTCGCAGAGTCAAATTTTGATTCCGTGTCCGGATTTGTAAACAACAGCCATTATGTGCATCATGAAATGCCAGGTAACTTGTTTTCAATCTGTTACGGAGTTATATTTTTAATTTTGATAATAAACAGACTGAATGGATTTAAATAAACACTTAAAAAGTCAAACGATACACCTTTCTCCACCCAACGGTTCCACACTCCACAACCAATACCATATACATTTATATCCCAGGCTCAAATACCTTCCCGAGACCCTGACATCAACGTTGGCGAAAGCTACCTTTCTAACGCGATCATGATAGGATGTGCTGTCTTTATACCGTGACAATGCAGTTATCATCCTTGGTCTGTTAGTACAAGCCGGTGCTCTCAGGTTTACTGCAACATTCAGCGCTACGGATGCCCTAACTAAAAATCCGTGATATAAGTGAAATAATATTGAAAGTGGCTCCAAAGTCTAATTTAAAAGAAAATATTTGAACAATACAAGTCTTCAGAAAACAACGAAATGATAGCGTGCGAGAGAGAGAGAGAGAGAGAGAGAGAGAGAGAGAGAGAGAGAGAGAGAGAGAGAGAGAGAGAGAGAGAGAGAG
>JAUTBZ010153657.1:0-11504 GCA_032361785.1 Lepetodrilus galriftensis
TGTGCACTGTTCCCCAGATACCCCGCCAAGCTTCTGACCATGTGCCACTGTTCCGCAGATACCCCGCCAAACTTCTGACCGTGTGCCACTGTTCCCCAGATACCCCGCCAAGCTTCTGAGCATGTCCCACTGTTCCCCAGTTACCCCGCCAAACTTCTGACCATGTGAAACTGTTCCCCAGTTACCCCGCCAAGCTTGTGACCATGTACCACTGTTCCCCAGATACCCCGCCAAGCTTGTGACCATGTACCACTGTTCCCCAGATACCCCGCCAAACTTGTGACCATGTACCACTGTTCCCCAGATACCCGGCCAAACTTGTGACCATGTGCACTGTTTCCCAGTTACCCGGCCAAGCTTGTGACCATGTGCACTGTTCCCCAGATACCCCGCCAAGCTTCTGCCCAAGTCCGACTGTTCCCCAGTTACCCCGCCAAACTTCTGACCATGTGCACTGTTCCCCAGATACCCCGCCAAACTTCTGACCATGTGCCACTGTCTGAGTCAAGTGGTGGCCAACCGCTTCCCGCCAGACACCATCACCGCCACCGGGACCGTCATTTTCCTCCGCTTTTACAACCCAGTGTTAGGTAACTGTCACGTGACCAGGTCATGTGACCAGCCTGATGGAATGCGCATAGTTGTCTCCCCTGCTGCTGCTTCTGCCTATACACTCACTCAATAACATCAGCATCGTCCACCACCAGGTGTCGCTCCTCCTGGGAGAATGTCGCTGGAATATTTTAGTACTTCGTGAAAATATCGTGCACTTTTGTAATTGCTGATTTGTTTTAAAAAAAAGAAGATTTTGTGTAATACAATTATTCTTGAATCTATCGTGTAGATCTTTGAAGTCTAATTACTTTTCTTTCAACTTATCATCATCTATGGGTGTCAGATTCCCGCTATGACAAAACAATAACTTACTCACTCACTCACTTCACCTCAGTTATTCATCAGGTACACTTTCATGAAGCGCTCGTCGTGGGTGAAATATCCCCGCTGCCACGTATCCCCGCTGCCAAGTCATTCATTCATGAAGCTCTCATGTTAACTGTTGAACCAGAACCTTCTCCTATGTCACCTTCATCAGTATATTATATACAGTATTGTATCAGAAATGTATAAAACCATCAAAATCTATCCAATAATCAGTAAATTACTGTCATCATGAGAAGTAAATTAACATTACAAGATAATAGCACGTTGGAACAGGTGATCACAGTATGAGAGGGCTTTGGTTTCCTAGTGGGTATGAGAACTTCATGGAGTACTCCTATACAAAACTGTGAACTCCAACCATAGCAATAATCAATGGAGTTATCATTACCTTTGAGTTAAACTGTTTAGTACAGGAGTACCGGTATCCTAGACTATTGCTAGCTGACATTTTGTGTTGTCACTAACAGATATACTCCAGCAACATGGTCAGCATTAGTGATCAGTTTTCGTAAGAAAAGTGAAACCAGTTTCCAAAGCATTAGGTTCTAAGTGTTTTGATATGTCTGCCACAACAAAATTCCAGATCCAATTAGAGTGCATGTTGGATTGCGGCCATTATCCCTCAAACCATTGACAGGGTTTTCCCCCCATTTGTTTATTTTAGGGTTGGGGTGGCAGACAGAACCATCCATGTATTCGTTTTTTTCTGATTGGGGGGAGGGTATGAAGATTGGCACTTATTTTGGCAAAACAGCAAATTAATATCCGGGGAAAGTCCTGCCATTGAGTCGCTGCAGCATGTTGACTAGGCCTCGTGATTAACTGCTTACAACCATCAATACACCATCTGTCTGTCTGTCTGTCTCTGTTTACCATGTTTGTTTGTCTCTATATCTATAAACAAATATATGTAGATTTGGGTTGGTAGAATATTATTTTGGGGTAAGACAGGAATTATTTTTTCTTTTTGGAAATTCAATATCTCTCTAGTTGTTTTTACAATGGTGGAATGCATACTTGAAGTTTGAAGTTGAATTCAATGTTTGCTGACCTCTGGGCTCCATCATTGTTGTCATGGAGATATTGTCAACCATTCAACCAATGTATTGATATCGGAATTAAAACACTTGATAAAACACTCTTATTGTTTTATTTTATATTTTTGTCTTGGTTTTTTTTCACCCTTGGCGTTTCATGGGGAAAACCAGCACAAATAGGCATTACAACAGAAACCTTGATAGTTCGTACTTTTCAAATAATTTCACTGGTCCGAACAGTGATATTTGGCACCATTGAAGTTACACAATGTCGTGATCTGCCTGAGGTGTGTTGTTCTCTCACACAGTGATCCAGTTCTCTAGAACACAATCCTGGTGAGCTACTGTCAACTATAGCAGTACACGTACAAGCCTGACTGTCTATTCAACGTAATCGCACAAACTGTTTGTATTTATGTACAATAAAATATGTTTACAGAATCTACTGTTGTATCTCACTTCAGTCGGTAGGGAACAAAGGGAAATAACTTATGCTGTTCCTCCTCAGGTTTCCCCCCAAACTGCGGAGCATGTGTCACTGTTTGTACCAAGTGGTGACGCAGCGCTTCCAACAAAGTAGTGCCGAGTCAGTGTGGACCGTCATAGGAACCGTGATATTCCTACGCTTCATCAACCCTGCTATAGGTAATACTCCAAACTGCAGGAGCGATGTTACGAGTTTTGTTTCTAGTGTTACCTTGTCTTTTGTTTTGATGGATCTGTTGTGGTTTTAATTTTCTTTATTAGACGTGGTATCTTTTTTTTGTTAAATAAACGTATTTTTTTGTTATTGTTGTGATCCTGGTGCATGGGCGTCGTAACGATCTGTACGATCAGTGAGCTGTGCTGTGTACTGACACCATGAGGACTTTTTAAATACTTCAAATACTAGTCCAACAAGCTATCTGTTGTTTGAATCCACAGTCAAGTATTTATTTCAATTTAGTGATAATAGCCACACATTTACTTGTCAGAGCGATATATATTTATTTTTCCTTTAATAATACAGTACTCCCTCGATATAACGCCCTTTTTTTTCTTCTCCAATTATATTTGTTGATATAACGCGGGTATTATAACGCGGGTGTCATGTCATGAACCCAAACTTCAGCGTTATATCGAGGTAGCACTATTCAGCTTCACAAGTATAGCGAGCTATTTCCTCAATTATGTGTTGGTACTGCGTTAAACACTACAAATCTGAAAGTTTGAGTTTAAATCTGTGTCTAGGCACTGGCATTCTTGTCCACAGTGGAACCCAGATGTTCATACAGCGACGACTGGGCTATATTATCAGTACATGCGTACAGTTACCATTCTGTGTGCAGTCAGTAGTTTATCTGGTTACAAGAAAGCATCCAGGGCACTCATAATACTATAGGACAGTACTGAGATATATCATATTACAGTAAACTTTAACAGAAAATAACCATGGCCTGTTTCCATCAGCTTTTTCAGAGCTTGTTAAACATAGTTTGTATGTCAAAGACTGAGTACAACAAACATAGACAGCATATAAACAGTGATATGAGCCATTTAAAAAAAAATTTAAACTATTTTAGAAAAGTATTATACAAAGTATTATACAAAGTACAAAGCTATAAACGACTAATATTTTTTTTTGGCAACAAACTTTATATAATTGTCTCCATTTGGTGCCTTGGCTTATGATGAAGTAAACAATGCTAAAGAATTAGCCCCTGCATGCTTAATGCTATGTTCTATATATCTCTTACTCAGCAAACACTTCCTGCTTTTTTTTTTACATTTTGGGGAGATATGATATGACACAATCAGTTGTTATTAAGGGACAGAGGTCTGTTTATCTGTGTCGTGTGTGTCGTGTGTGTCGTGTGTCGCACTGTCTGCATCCACCTTCATATCTAACCAGCGTATTAACAGACTGCAGGATGTGCTACGTGTTGTAGTCTAACAGTAACAATATATTCTGCTACCTCAACAGTACTCGGCTTACTACTAACAATCATACTAGACAACATTACCATAATCATCTTACTAGACAACATTACCATAATCATCTTACTAGACAACATTACAATAACCATCTTACTAGACAACATTACCAACAATGTAAACATTAAATGTTCATACTAGACTGTTCTTTTTCTTCACAAAATTATTTCTCCATAGCTAAATAAGTCAAATGTTGAAAGAATTATATTTTAATGTTAACCAGTTAAATATATATGTTAAATAGACAGGATATTTCACTGTTTCTATGACAACACTGTATATGGAGCGTGCTGTGTTTGTCAAGTTTTATGTCGTGTGTCACTGTCTATGTATAACTGATTTGTGTTGTTTCAATGTTTCTGTATAGGAGTCGTGTGTAGTTCCAGTGTTTCTGTATATGACTTGTGTGTTGTTTCAGTATCCAACTATGGGTGAAATATTCCCGCTGACATGTAAAAAAATAAAATATTAATTCCAGTATCTATATAAATGGTGTGTGCTGTTCTAGTGTTTCTTTATACAAGTTGTGTTGTTCCAATGTCTCTGTATACAAGTTGTTGTGTGTTTAGTGTCTCCATAATATACAAGTTGTTATATGTTTAGTGTCTACGTATACAAGTTGTTGTGTGTTGTTTAGTGTCCACATATACGAGTCGTTGTGTTTTGTTTAGTACCTCCATATACACGTTGTTGTGTGTTGTTTATTGTCTCTGTACACAAGTCGTTTGTTGTTCCAATGTCTCTGTATACAAGTTGTGGCGTGTTGTTCCAGTGTCGCCGTACGAGTCTGGCATCGTGGAGGAGGAGGCCACAGTGCGGATCAAGCGAGGGCTGACACTGATGTGTAAGATCATGCAGAACATCGCCAACCACCTGCTCTTCAGCAAGGAGCAGCACATGACAGCGTTCAACGAGTTCCTCAAGTCTAACTTTGAGGCAGGCAGAAAGTAAGTGCAGCTTTACGGGAAAGTCATGTAACGCAGGGAGTCTTTTACAGATTTACACAGATTTGTGGCAAAATATTACTTTTTATTACCTTACTTTTACACTTCAACTAACCATTGCAAGAAATGATTTGTGTTAAGCAGTTCGGTTATGCTATTATTCATTTATTTTTTATTTAAATTTTGTTGTTATCAAGGACAGAATACAGCCACGATTTTGACATGATACCCGATTAATTTTCTTTAAGTTTAGATAACATTAACTTATTAGGTAATCACTGGCGTTGGTGTGTTGCAGGTTTTTCACGGAGATCGCCTCTGACTGCGAGACTCTGGACGCCGGCAACCACAGCCTCTCCTTCATCAACGACGCCAACGTCATCGCACTGCACCGCCTCTTGTGGAACAACCAGGAGAAGATCGGAGACTACCTGTCCAGCAGCAGGTGAGCGGAGTTATCTCTCCTTTGTGGCGGTGTTGTTTTATTCATACTGGATGTGGTGTTCATGTTATTCATATCCCCCGTGGTATTGTGTTATTCATATCCCCCGTGGTATTGTGTTATTCATATCCCCCGTGGTATTGTGTTATTACTACAGGATGTGGTGTAGGTTTAGTTGTGTCATCAAGTGAATATGTGTACACTAAAACACCAGACTTCCCACCAGACCATCGCCTGTGACTATCTCCAGTACTATCTCCAGTACATATATAGAAGCTCAAGTACATCTGGGTAATGCTTGCAGGTCTAGGCCACATTTAAAAATACGGTTGTTTCCCCTCAGACGACCATGTACTTCACAGCCTCTGCTTCATCAACAACGCCAGGTAGACGGAATTATTTTCTTGCCAAAAAGAAAGTTTGTATTTCTACATTTGAGGTATAACTTAAAGGCCGACGTCCTGAAAAAAAAATCTAATTTAATAATCAAATATTTGTTCATCAGTGAGGGGAAACAAACCATTTTAAAATTGTGTCCCTATGTAGAAGATGATCAGAGCATGAATCGCACGGCTCACTCAGACCAGTTCTTAACAAGTCAACAATTGTTTACAATAATATCCTGTCCATTTTATTTGGTATATTTGACAATTTGTAGCCAAAATCGGAACAAAATCACAACAAATATTTTATGTTCAACACTTGCTAGCACAATGGCAGGAAGCTTAATGTTTATTCGTATTTTTTTATATACATATCCTACACGTAATAGTAGAGTCCATCACTTTTATTATCACATACTTCATGTCACAAATGCTGGCAACTACAGGAGAAACAGACCCACCGGGATGCTGTCTGTAGTGTTAGCCTGCCGTTGCCACCAGAACAAATCAGATTTCTACAAACGATCAGTTAGTGGTGTAGCTGTTTACAGGCACTCAATGGATCCAGTTTCCTACCCAATTGAATTCTTTGCAAACTATTTACATAGCACAGTTGCGATTGTTCTGTGGAATGGTGTAGGAATTGTAACAATACCCTACGAGAGCGAACATAGTGAGTTACAACTCTCGTAGCGCTACGATCGTTCAGGGGCACCAGCCCCTGATGAGCAGTCCAGTCCGACAGAGAAGTTAGGAAGTGCCCACTGAAGTAACTCTGTGGAAAGTGTTGGAGCTGCGTGGAAAGTGTTGGGAACAAAGTGTTAGTCGACCGTGGTTGTGTTTTGAATGAGTCTGTGTATTGTGTGTGACAGGTCTATGTTGTGTGTTATAATGCAGCGGTTAATATTAACTGAAATTAGCACTAGCCACACAGGCCTAGTGGGGTGGAAAATCTACTAGTCCTCACCAACTTTCACAGTAAATAATAAAAAAGAACACAGAACTAACATATACAGTATCAATGTGTTTAATAAAGGACTAAGGTATAGAGATAGATAGATCTAGATCTACCGTAGTCTTGTTTTTTTTAAATAATAAAAATAAGGTAAGTGCTTTGAAAATTTAACTAGCCATGCAGGACTACCAGATCTAGGAATCTACTAGTCCGAGCCACTAGCCATTGGCTATAGGACTAGCGTTAGTATTAACCCCTGCAATGCATATGGAAGTGTACATAGTAATCCTATGTTTGTGTTCATTGTGTAGAGTGACTGTAGTAGAGTGGATGTAATACAGTGACCAGTAGACTGCTGACAACCACGTAGAATACTTGCCCAACTCATCAACATTTTGTTTCATCTGCATTTTCTATGAGCAGTGTATCTAGTGACAATAATTATTAATGAAGTGTTCCCAGCGAAAGTGCTGTTCTATGTTGAGAGGCTGTAGGGACTGTTGTTAACCAATAGATGTTTGTGGGCCTTGTCGTGGTCTGCAGCTGATCATGAATGTCTAAACACTACACCCATCATCTTCTCTACAGCGTCTACATAGCAAATTATGTTTTATTCACAGACTTCTAAGTAAAATGTATCGAGCATTGAGAATTAACATAAATCATGAAATTAACAAATATTTAAATTAGTTTTAGTAGAGAATGTTCTGATGACTATATTTACTTTTAATATTAGCTGTCCCATAGATAGCGTAGCCTCCACATAGAAGAGTGTCATAGACTGTAGCCTACACAGATAGTCCTGGATCTGCCACGCTGTATACAAACAGTCGGCCGCTTGTCAATGTTGTAGTATTAGTAGTACTACTAGTTGTATAGAAGTAGTCTCTATTGTGTGGATTAATTCTACAAGCCATTTAGAATGGAATGGCTGCATGATTTGCATGACTGTAGAGCAATGGTTGTTACTGTGTAGAGCAATGGTTGTTACTGTATAGAGCAATGGTTGTTACTGTATAGAGCAATGGTTGTTACTGTATAGAACCATAGCTCCAGTGATTGTCCAGTGTAGACATTAGCACTAAATAGTCTTCACAACTTGTGGCATGATCGTGGAAGAAATGATGATGGCTATTTTCACGTCCTTAAGACTAGTTGTAGAATTCAAATGCAAATTTCTACCTTTTTCCATTAAAGTTAATAGTGATTCTGCTGCTAGCTGATAAGTAAGAAGGATGACCTGCTCTAAGTGGGGCGTGTTCTCAGCAGTGTGCTCCAGCCTATCATTGCCATTCACATCTCATGTAACCATGGTAACACTGCATCGGCCGATCTGACCCCGCTGCCTCACCACGAACACGGCAACAGCTGCGATACTTCATTGTCAGACCAGTACGCGAGTGGCGTCACCGCCCGCCTGTGTTAACCCTCTAACTGCTGGATCAGTCCCAGTATGTCTATATATGATGTAGGTGTCAACTTCCGTCTATTATTTAGATGCCAGTAATTTCATGAAGGTGTCCCAATACATCTCGACCTCTTTCTGTTACTCTCCAACACAAAGATGTTATCACGGTCATCCACCGTCGCAAATGGGTGAAAGATTCTCACTTCGACGATCAAGCAACAAACCAGTTGTCCAGATGATCTTTTAAGAACTTTACCGGTCGGATGACTGCTTGTAGAAGCCATCATTTTATCTACAATTTTGAGCATGTTTCTCATGCTTCTTCATTTTTAAAAACAGATATAATAAAATAATTAAATGTTTAAATTGGGTGAAAGATTCCCATGGCGACATTAAACTCTATAAACACTCCCTCACACTTGTAAAATCCAGGCTATGCAGTTGATTGGTGCACAACTAGCAATGACATGTAGCATGGGTTAGTAGGTTAACCACTAGAAAACAATGTTACTCAGCTCATTGAGAGTTCTTACATAAGTGAAATACTAGGAGCAACACAAACACTCCGCAAGGAAACATCAGTGAATCCTTGTCACCACATTGAGGTCCAACGTTGCCCAGACTGACAATGAAGTAGCCGTAGCGCGCAGTTTGTGTTGACGTGGCGAGTTCAGATCTAAAATCTGATTGGATGATCTGCATTCTGCGGCCAGCATTGTGACTGTTAACTGTCTGTTCTAGTCTGGAGGTGCATACGGAGAATTACGTGTGTGACGCGGCTGACGGCCCTCCCCGGCTGTATGTATGCTAATATCTTCTCATGCAAACCCTTGTTCTCCCTGCTGCTGACACTCTTACATAACACTGCCGACACTCTCATACATAACACTGCCGACACTCTCATACATAACACTGCCGACACTCTCATACATAACACTAAGCTCCTGTCTTCTACATAACGCTATACTTTCTACTCAAACTGTTCTCTCTATTACTCAAACTATTCTCTTTTCTGTCAAAACTATTCTCACTATTACTGAAACTATTTTCCTACTGAAACTATTTTCTACACTACTGAGACACATTCTCTTTACTACTCATACTGTCCTCTACTGAACATATTCTCCTTTCTACTGAAACTATTCTCCTACTACTGAAACACTTTCTCTTTACTACTCATACTGTCCTCTACTGAACCTATTCTCCTTTCTACTGAAACACTTTCTCTTTACTAATCATACTGTCCTCTACTGAAACTATTCTCCCTACTAAGACTGATATAGGCAGCTAGTACACAGGTATAGGCAGCTAGTACACAGATATAGTTAGATGTATCGTAGCCTGGTAGTTGTAGTACTTTATTAGCTCATTTAGCCAGAGTGGCTACGGTGAGCTTATGCAACCATCGACGTCGTCGTACCAATGGCGTCAACTTTCCACTTCTAAATATTTCAATGACATTTTTGTCCCCCAATTTAGTATTAGTGAACATTTTTGCAAATGTTTTGTTGGCATTTTATGTATGATAAACAGGACACATGAATGCACTTTATTATTGTTGACTGTAGGAGGTCACAGTCACAGTATAGCTAATTCAATTTAACAATTGACACATCAGCATTAATCTACGTGACTATCCAGGCAAACACACAATGTTATGTAGCTTTATTATGACATTGTAATGATGTAATACTATCGTCGTGTGTTTGCCAGGATTACACTGGAATACAGGTATTAATGACTGGTCATGTACAGACTGCTGTTTTGCCAGTGTGACTCGTAGTGTATTCATAGTCCTGCTTTCAGAGTGGCACACACATTAATAAAGTTCATTTACCCAACATTATACATGTGCAAACATTGTAGTGTATGGAAGTTCAATTGTTCCATAATATTTTATTTAGGGTGGTGCAAAACCTTTGACTGTGACATAATAATCAATTTCATAGAACCTTTTTTTGTATGTCCCAATTGAAACAATCATGAATGCCACTACTAATTTTGACATTGACATTAATGTGAGTGGTTGCCCTGTACGAGGCATTCGTCTCCAAGTGAAGGCTTTTCCTTCATCTGGACCTCAGTCCTGTGTCTGACTTTCCTGGCGGCCAGCAACACCATCAGCAGATCATCATCACTGTCCAGACCGACACTGTCCAGACCATCACTGTCCAGACAATCACTGTCCAGACCGTCACTGTCCAGACTGTCACTGTCCAGACCGTCACTGTCCAGACCGTCACTGTCCAGCTTGTCATTGTACAGACCAACATTGTCAAGACCGACACTGTCCAGACCATCACTGTCAAGACCGACACTGTCCAGCTTCTCATTGTCCAGACCAACATTCTCAAGACCGACACTGTCCACACCGTCTCTGTCTATGTAGACAGACATATGTCAATCATAGCCATGTTATACTACATGAATGCAGAGGCTGGAGGTGCGGGTCATGCTTGTCTACTAACTGAAGAACTGAGGTCATCTCAGGTGGATTCCTGTTGCTGCAAATGGGTGAAAGATTCCCGCAGCGACGTTAAACTCCATATTCACTCACTCACTCCTGTTGCTGCCTTTTGTCATCTCGACCTGTCGGACCTCGTACCATCTGTCTGGATCTGAGCCGTCATCTGGCAAACATTGCATGAGCTACAAAGACTTCTCTATGTGTGGTGTACAGTCACTGTCTTCTATATGTGTGGTCTCACTGGTCTGTATTGACAAAGTCTTTTCTCTATAGTAAGTCTTCTCTGGTCTATGTTAACACATTCTTCTATATAATTACGCTATACAGTGAAGTCTTCTCTGTGTGGTCTGTTAACAAAGTATCCTCTGTATTTGTGATCTGTATTGACAAAGTCTTCTCTATATTATGTCTTCTCTTTGTGTGCTATATGTTACTACCTGTCTGCAGATCCATGGAAATCCGCTGATTTATTTGCCCGGTTCAGATGTATTTGCCCTAGACCTGGCTTGGGCCGGCAGCCCAGGCTTATTTCCTGCTGAATGTTCACAATTGTCTGTTTCTATGCCTGTCATACTGACAGTCTTCTCTGTGTGTGGACTATTTGACAAGCAAGGCCTATGTATGGTGACAAGGCCTGGCCTGTGTGTGGTGACAAGGCCTGGTCAATTGTGTGGTGACAAGGCCTGGTCAATTGTGTGGTGACAAGGTCTGGTCAATTGTGTGGTGACAAGGTCTGGCCTGTGGTGACAATGTCTGGCCTGTGTGTGATGACAAGGTCTGGCCTGTGTGGTGACAATGTCTGGCCTGTGTGTGATGACAAGGCCTGGCCTGTGTGTGGTGACAAGGTCTGGCCTGTGGTGACAATGTCTGGCCTGTGTGTGATGACAAGGCCTGGCCTGTGTGTGGTGACAAGGCCTGGTCAATTGTGTGGTGACAAGGCCTGGTCACTTGT